>VRLP01003262.1:0-67605 GCA_009660295.1 Lophius piscatorius | reverse complement strand
ATATATATATATATATATACATATATATATACATACATACATACATATATATGTATATATATATATATGTATATATATGTATATGTATATATATACATATATACATACATACATACATACATATACATATATATATATACATATATATATATATATATGTATACACATACATATATATATATACACATATATATATATATATATGTATACACATACATATATATATACACATACATATATACACACACATGCATATATATGTATATATATATATATATATATGTATACACATACATATACATATACACATACATATATATATACATATATGTATACACATACATATATATATACACATACATATATACACACATGCATATATATATATATGTATACACATACATATATACACACATGCATATATATATATATATATATATATATGTATACACATACATATATACACACATGCATATATATATATATATGTATACACATACATATATACACACATGCATATATATATATATGTATACACATACGTATATACACACATGCATATATATATATATATGTATACACATACATATATACACACATGCATATATATATGTATACACACACACATGCATATATATATGTATACACATACATATATACACACACATGCATATATATATATATGTATACACATACATACATGCATATATATATATATATATGTATACACATACATACGTGCATATATATGTATACAAACATACATGGATGCATATATATACACATACAAACATACATGGATGCATATATATACACATACAAACATACATATATATCTATATATACACATGGAATTTGTTAGTGAATAACTGAAGTTAATTAGTTTTAAGTAAAAGACAGAGGGGAGTCAACATAGATAATAGAAATAAAATGACAGATTAAGTACCTGCATCATCTGGTTCAGGAGGAGGATGCTACAAGGAGAGAGCCATCGTGGGTTTTCGTATTTACCTCTCTGAAAGAAGAAGATACGGTAAATGGACTGTACTTATATAGCGCTTTTCTAGTCTGACCGACCACTCAAAGGGCTTTACACACTGAGCCATCATTCACCCATTCACACAAACATTCACCCAGTCACACAAACATTCACACACACATTCACACAAACATTCACCCAGTCACACAAACATTCACACAAACATTCACACAAACATTCACACAAACATTCACCCATTCACACAAACATTCACACAAACATTCACCCAGTCAAACAAACATTCACACAAACATTCACCCAAACATTCACACAAACATTCACCCAGTCACACAAACATTCACCCATTCACAGTGCTGATAGAGGCTGCCATGCAAGGCCGCACATGTTCATCAGTAGCAGTAACCATTCATGCCATCATTCACACACAAATGAAACAGCCATTGGGAGCTATTTGGGGTTCAGTATCTTTCTGAAGGACACTGACATGTGGACTGCAGGGGCCAGGGATTGAACCACCGACCTTCAGATAAACTCTACCACCTGAGCCACCGTCGCCCCACATATACAACGTTTTCATGAAATATTAGTAAAATAGACACAAAAAATGATGAACGCCATCTGCTCTTTGCTTTAGATGGCAATGTTAAGAGTGTCTGAGCGTAAGAAAACAAAACAATTGTAAGGAACCGAGTCAGGGGATTTAACTGTTCATGTATGCAGGATTTGGCTTAGATGCTTATTGAAACAAACTTCATGGCACTCATCTTAGTCCCCAAATCTGGTTTGAAATTTCTGGACTAGTGCGGAAACATGACTGTGCAATGCAGCAAACTCAAACTCTGTTGAGGAGTTTTCATAGACTGAAGCCTTTATATCTACAGAGGAGAGCCCCTTTCTACAGTAACAAAGACATAATAATTCTAATTTTCATGTGATTGCATACTAATGAAAACAAAATAACGATTCCATTTCGGCCCACTAAACCCTGCACACTAAATCAGGAAAATGCGTTCTTCATAGATCCAAAAGGTTTTCATTTTTTCCCCAGAAGACAAATAAGACAATATAATAACAAACAAAATGAAGGCTTGCTTTGCTTACCATAGTTGGGTTTCAGAATTTTCTTGCAAAATGACATTCACAGATATGAGACTGCCGGGAAAATGTCTTACTGTAATCTTCCTGTAGAGGAGCATGCAGTTGTCATCGTCAAAGGGCAGGTATCCACAGAGCAGAGCGAAGAGCAGCACTCCCATACTCCACACATCAGCCTGGAGGTTACACACCGCACAGCAGTATTTCAGCTTTAAGTGCTACAGTTGGGATTTCACAGCTCAAATGCCCCGAGTGATGCACCAGCGAATATGATCAGGGCACCGTGAAAACGCAGGATTGTGGAACAGGCAGGAAATCATTACGTCTAGTGAAAAAACAAATGCAAGTTTGGTGGGTTCAAGTAAGGACAAATCTACAACTCCAGTGCCCGTCTCACCTCAGAACCAATATATGCTTTTCCCTGGACGAGTTCAGGAGCAGCGTACGCAGGGCTCCCACAACACGTCATCAGCTCATAATTCAAACCTCCCTGCAACACAGGTAACCACATGACAGCTGAGAGAATACAACACATTTGTACACACTGGGCTGGTAGTATAGGCTTAAATCACTATGTCGACAGGGATCTATAGAATGAGCATCTATGTACCAGAACGTCCACTTCAGTGGAACAGTCAGTGTTTCTGCAGCTACAATCAGACGAAAAATAATAGGCCTGATATTTTTGACACAAATGCAGTGAGGCGGGGAATATGGTGACGTACCTTTGGTTTGGCACACAATCCAAAGTCTATGAGCTTGAGGTTGTGGTCTTCATCAATCAACAAGTTCTCCTACAGGTCAGTGAGATAAGCATCGCAGCAGACATTGAATAGAATGAGGTGACAGAAAAGCAACCATATTTTGTCATGCTTTCGCCCATGCATCACATTCTCTCGGCCGCACTTTCACTTACTGGTTTGAGGTCTCTGTGTGCGTATCCCTGGCTGTGGACGTAGGCCATCGCAGAGACAATCTGTCTGAAAAACACCCTGGTCTCCTCCTCCGACAGACGGTCCTTTGCGACAATGTAGTCAAACAATTCGCCACCTATACAGTACTGACAGGGAGAATTGTTCTATAGAAATGTAATATCCAAAGTAACATCCACAGACATATCTGCAGAATGCCTATGAATGCTGAGTCTGCAGGCAAGGGGAAAATATTCTGCACCAAGACGCATTCTTAGTTCTGTTTCTCCAATCATGTTTGTATTTGACCAATAATCTGCTTTGATTACAGTAACAATCAGCTATAATCGGATTACAACTTTGGTTTTTAATAACTAGACATATCTGCATTATTTTGCAGATGGCTGTTTATCTCAAATTTTGTTTTCTCAACTCCAGTCTCAATTCCGAACATTTGCCGTTGCATGCAGAGGCTGAATTGACATCGTGTAACAGTTCATTGGCTCTGAGATCCTTTTCAATTTAGGGGTGGCCATTTCAAGTCATCTATTTCAGACTGCTTTGCAAACTAACATGATGATATCCACGATGAGCAGACAATCCAAAGCTCAGTGCGGTGTTCAACTTAGTGACCGTCAGTAGAAATAGCCATCTTGTCGGCACTTTACAGATCAGCCCTCATTCTCACCGCACTTCTCAAAGTACAAGTTTTCCAATATGTAGATGTTGTTTATCTAATCGGAATCATGGGATCGATGATATCTGAATGACAATAGTTGAACGGCATCTAGCTCAGATCTATCACATTTGACATATGGAAGATATTCTTAACATAAGCACTAGCATTTTCACTACTCTATCTGTAAAAATGTAATAGTTTAATATAAAGAGTCAAATAGATGCTATGTTATGTTGACCTACACAAATGTCCACATAAAATACTCTTCTAATAATAGTGATAAATTTACATGAACCTGATCAAGTACTCAAGCCATTCCTAGTATATACACTCACTAATTGTCTCGGTTCATGTGTGCTTACCTCCATCACCATGAAGATCTGTGTGGAGGTCTCGATGACGTGGTAGAGACGACAGATGTGCTGATGACTCAGGTTCTTCATGGCCTCAATCTCAACCTTTACACGGGGCAAGTCATCCTGAGATGACAAGCAGTCACTTTTATTCCAGCAATTTTTAAACTGCTGCTTTAGAATGTAATTTTTATGCAGAGCAGTCGTGTTAAAAAAAACACGGACACCCACGAACATAACCATAAAAGAAAGAAAGAATAAATGAAGAACAAAAGTCAAGGAAAAGAACGCTGGTGATTTTGGTACGGAGTTCTGAATAAGGTTGCTGACAAAAATGATATACTGACCACAGTGGAATTTTTTGATGTAAAGCATTACACTGAAACAATCGTTAAATGAACCACAGTAAGTACCTAAACCCTAACATAATTCCAATTAGTGATTTAATTGTCTTCTTCTGTCACCAGTACAGTAGAAATATAATCCCAGTGTAATAAGGCAAAGACACGATATAAAGAAGAGGCACTTATTGTCACGGTCTACTTTATATTTACACTCTCATCTGAGGGGTTTAGTAACATTCAAACACCTGAATGAATCAGTGGCGCTGGTCCGTCTGTAAAAGCTCAGAGATGTTGGTGAGGTGGTGGATATTTTTTTTCCTGCAAACTTTTTGCTGAAAATTTTAGTTATCATTTCCTTCATGATATCGGATTCCCCTTTATCACTTGGCTTTAAACCAAAATTACACACAGTTGTGCTGTGCTGTTTGGCTTTGCAATTAAACTATGATGTTCAAGTCAACGCTGATCCAAAAAGTTATGACACTTGAGATATGAAGAGATGTGCTAACTAAAAGGTCATTTAAATCTACACTTAAAGCAGAGTGAGAGCAACCATGATACTATCATTAACAAGGGCCGGTGGATAAAAAATCATAAATGCTTATATGGTGATGAGATAGAACATGTTGTTCATCCAGCCGTTTTATATGGCTGAATGAGATGATTATGTAAAAAATAAGTGCCATTTCCTCATATAATTGTGAACAAGAAGCCTAACAGCAAGTCTGTCAAAAGCAAATCAATGCCAAACAATTTTGTGTGTGTGTGTGACTTGAATTCAGGATCTCCTTGTCATGTCGTTTCTAGTGACAAGTGAGGATCTGCATGATTAAGCGGCGAATATTTTTTTGCTTTGTGTCCAAATTCGTTTAGTACTCCAGGTACCACAGCCGGAGTGGGGAAAGGAAAACTCACCCCCAGCTCTTTCTTGTTCATGATTTTAATGGCAACCTTCTCTCCTGTCAGGATGTGACGGCCCAACTTGACTTTAGCAAAGCCGCCTGTAAAAAAAAAACCCACACACGCTTCATAACACACATCAGAGGCGATACGCTTCCTACAAAACAGGGAGTGTGAAAGGCTTTCATATTACCTGAGCCGATTGTTTCATAAACTTCATAGTATTTCTGCAGCTCATCTACTCCGCGCCGCTCAGTCCTTTCCACGGGCATCCTCCCTGCTTCAGCCGCACGACGTCGAACCACACTGCGGTAGGACAAAGACGTTTTACAGCAGCAGTGTTAGCATTTAATCCTCCTAATATCGAGCTCCAGTGGAAACCACTGATTCGCAAATTCTCTTCGTCGTCAAGCTATTATTAAGTCTGGTGAGTTAACGTACATTACCGCTCAAAAGAAATCAAGAAGACGAAAATCATAAAAAAACAACAGTATTACAAGAAAGGTAACGTGCGCAAAACATAACAAGCGTTACTACTTAACAGACTAAGGAGTATCGAAATCATGAGTTCGCCAGATTTTGTGGGTGAACAAGTTTAAATCAGTTAACCCTACCCTGTCAAAGCCTGTGTCAGAGATGTTTGTTGAAGCAGTTTGAATTTCGCACGGTGACGTTTCTCAATTTCCGGCTTCCGGTTTGTGATTCTCCTGCCCCCTGGTGGCGAATAATAACACTGCGCTTGTAAAAAAAAAAACAAGAGAGCACATCTTACAAGAACAGTTTTAATTAGTAATTTCAACACTTTTCATGGTTCTATTGCCACATTCAGCACAATTTGATCCGTGTCTGAGGAGCAGTGGGCAGACCCTTTGGGATCAAAATTGGGATCAGTGCGATCTGGGACTATATGGATTAAATAGTCAACCATAACACTGTAACCACTGACAGATGAGATTCCAACAAAACTGATCATCTCCTTAAAATAGCACCTGTCAGTGAATGGAATAGATGAAAAAAGGAAGTTAATATTTTTGATGGCTCGACCACTGGATATGGGTCACAAGGCTCATTGATGCACTTAAGTAACAAAAGTTAGCCCATTCTGTTCAAAACCACAAAGGAGCTGCTGTAGCAAAAATACCTTAAAAAAGTTAATTTAATTTTCATTGAATTTCACCAACATATATATATATATATATATATGTGTGTGTATGTTAACAGAAATTTAAAATTAACAGCTGTTATAATAAGATAGAACAATTGATATAGTAAAATTTTCGTTGGAGTACAATATAAAGTATTTTCAGATAGATTATGCATTGTACTGATCAGTGGAGTCATCCCTGTCAATGCAATATTAGTTTGTATATATTACAAGACTATTATGAAAGATGTTTTTAGGCGTTCAACTTCATATTTTCTAGACAAGTTGGTAAATGCACACTTGCCAGAAGAGATATTTATTACTGAAGGTTTCTGAAGGTTTGGCTATATTTATCTATTTAGGGGGGAAAGGTGTGCATCAAGCATAAAGATAATTTAACAACTATATTTTGGAACAACAGTTTCGACCCATCAACAGAGTTCCATTGATTTTAAAAGTCTAATTCAATTTGTAAGGAAGCTGCTGTGCGGGGGAACAAGGACCAAACGTCTTACAAGGTCATTCAATGTTGGAGTTGCTACTCATCTTCTAACACTCATAAACACACACACTAAATAACTATCAAGTATTCCCTGTGTAACATTGTTTGACCAGGTACTAATGATCTAATGGATAACAAAGCCAGCAATTAAACAGAAACAGAATGAAGGAGAAAGAAAGAAGAAGAAGAAGAAGCGATTCGGAGAGAAAAGTTTGAAGGGAATCAGCTTCAGCCTTCCAGAACTCAATCCTCTCACAGTCAGTTTGAGTTTGCACGGACCATTTGTGTGCATGTAAACTGAATTATAATCACAAACATTGATTTTAGATTGAATGGGATGACATCAATCCCCGATGGATCTGCAATAATTGTTCCACAAGCACATCGGGCCAAATGGACAGCCCTGCTCAGCTCGTATGCAGAGGTCATAAAAGGCTCCTCTGTCAGGAGCTGGAGAGTTTTTCTGGCTAAGAGGGGATGAAGGCTAAAGCGCCAGAGTAGGGAAAAAATACAACACCTTAGTAATAGATTGGAATTGGAGTTGCATTAGAATGTGTGTGTGATCAAATTAAAGAGAAGCCCTTTATTCTTGCACACACAGACACAAACACCCATGTGTTTCTTTTTTGTTTTTTTCCTAGATGGTTTATAGTTTATTAGTTTATTGTATATTTTTACAAATTGAAATTCATAGAAAACAAATAGTATCTGTATATAGTGCAGGTGGAAGCAAAAGGCCCAGTGAGATAATATAAAGCCTCCACCCAAACACAAAAACAATGAATAAATGAAACATAACAACCAAATAATTGCCATCTTTGGAGTGAAGCAACATGTTCCAAGACGCAGCAAAATGAATGGAATGAGGGTCAAATCAGGATCGATCCGAAGGGCAGCTGGAGAGTTTTTTTGTTTTGTTTTTTAATCAATAATCTGTTGAACTTTCAGCAGGATATGACATCTTTG
The DNA here is from genome assembly GCA_009660295.1 of Lophius piscatorius. Classification (NCBI taxonomy): domain Eukaryota; kingdom Metazoa; phylum Chordata; class Actinopteri; order Lophiiformes; family Lophiidae; genus Lophius; species Lophius piscatorius. The sequence continues at coordinate 59,711 of VRLP01003262.1, read as the reverse complement.
AGGTATCCTATTTTACAGTTAAATGAAAGAGAATGAGAGTAGGTGATGTCAATATTATGATAATGCTGTCAGAAGCACCTGGAGCAGAGCGTCATAACAAAAAGTCACCACTAGTCTGTGCTGTTACACCGCCCCTGTGTCAGAGCTGTTGACTGATCTATTAAGTACAGATGGAAATGATGATGGCAACATTGATTAACAGCCGGATCTGATGATAGAGAGGTTGCAAATGGTTTAATTACTTATAAAAATAGAGAATATGTTGTTTTTTTCTTTACCTCAAACAGCTGCTGTTTTCAGTTCGTCTCACATGATGTAATCACACAAACGCTATTTGAAGAATCTGTGTTCTAAGCTGCATAAGATAGATGTTTGAGCCTGCATACATGATAAATATTTATGTTTATAATGCAACTCCAAAATAAATCAATTGGGCGGAGGATTACTAAAAGCATCGGTTACCCTCTGTTGTGGTCACCAGTTTTCCTCGCTATCCTGTCTCAGTGCCCCGCTGTTGGATGCCAACAGCGGAGGTTAGCTCTGAAATTTATCTGCAAACATACATTGATGCATTCATAGGTTTATATAAAGTTTAGAATGCTTAGTCTGTTTGACCTCCATAAGTATGTGCTTGCAGTAGATGGCAGACCAGCAGTATATTTATAGTGTCAGGGGGTTTGTGTTTCTTAACCTGCCAACTTTGCAAGCCTGTAATTAGGAAAAGGTGATAGGTGAGGTCAAAGATCCCCGTCTTCTGGTCAGTCATTTGTGGTAATTGGATACAGTCACTCTCACTGTGTGTTTTTACCCTACAGTCAATCTCTCCTGGCCACTGTCCTACATACGAGGAATTGGAAAGGGAGAAGTTTCTGCACCTGACCTTGCTAACTGAGAGCATGTCAGCTCTAAATCTCCACGAAGAAATACATCATGATTCCTTACATTTGTAACAGGCTATTCCAAATGTGAAGTGCAGAGTTAAAATATTACATCCTGATGTAGAACAAACACTGACCCAGCTGCAGAGGAATTTCACTGACTTATTTGTGGTCGCCCCTTGTTTCTTAAGGTTGTTAGGGAGGGAGTTGGTTGTGAGGAAAGTAACTGGTGGTTAGAGGACATCCAGGTGTCCGCGGGATGACAGAACCCCTCATTTGGGTTCTGGGGCAGCTGGCCAGGACGGGACAGAGTGACATCAATCAACCCACAGCTGGAGGAAAAGAGCCGAGAAGGCAAATGAGAGGAAGGGAAGGACGAAAATGGAAAGGATAGGTGGTGTTAAGGAGAATTACTTTTTCTGTTCATTTCAGAGTGTAAAGTTTTTCTCTTTAGTGGCAGACATGGCTCACATGCACATCTCAATTAAGAGGAATAAAAATTGATATGATTAATTATTGGCAAAGCAATATAAAAGATTTGGGCCCTTTTAAATATAAATCTGTCTGTAAGGACTAACTTTCCTTTCCAGAACCGCATGAGCTCATGATATTACTGAACATGTTCAAAAACATATTTTCTACGTGCCGTAACATAATGTTAGCCAGTGGGCCCCCTTCTGTGTCCTTTTATGAGACGCAACTTTGGAAAAGTCCTTTTTATTTCCTCCATGAAAGAACTAAGGTGGTCGTAATGTGTTTGATGATATTCCCTGACAGACTTCTGGGCCTTCCAGATTGCCTGCTTCATATCTCAGTGACTCAACTTTCTGGGTGTTCCCTGCTGGGGTCCGGTGTCGCCAATATGACTTTATGTCAGTGAGAGAGGAAGAAAAATGAAGCGATTGTGTCTAGATGTTAGCTTATAATAATTGTTTGGACGTCAAGATATCTTTGTCCTGGTTCTCAGGTCTAAGTGCACGGTGTCAAAAACTCACAGAGACAATTGGTGAGGACAGAGGAAATCCTCAGTGAGGATCACTAGAACCCCTTTTCCACCAAAAATATCCTGTTGCTAGTTTGGTGCTGGTGCTAGAACCTGTTTTCTATTCCAATGGCATGGAGCCAAGTCAGAGCCACACCATTATAACCCCTTTTCCCTCGAGCTGGTTCCTGGGCTAGTTCGGAGCCAGAGCCTGACTTAGCACCAGTTCGTTGCTTTTCAATAGCCTAAGCACCCAATCCTGGCTCTCAAAACTGGTGCCAGGAAAGCACAAACTCTTTGCTGGTCAAGAGCCAAGAACCGATTACGTTATTCAGTGACGTAATGGCGCGGCTCTGATTTAGCTCCCTGCCAATGGAATAGCAAACAGGTCCTCAGGAGGTACGCGTGTTGAACCATCTAAGCACTGGCACTAACACCAACACCGAACTAGCACCAGGTTTTTTGTGGTGGAAAAGGGGTATATGTCACCGTAAAACATAATCGGATCTTGGCTCTGGACCAGCAGAGAGTTGGTGCTGGTCTGGCACCAGTTTTCCGAGCCAGGTGCTGGTGCTCGGGCTGTTGAGAAGCAAACCTGTTGCCAAGTCAGGCTCTAGCTCCGAACTAGCCCAGGAACCAGCTCGAGGGAAAAGGGGTATGGGTGGTCCTACTCATTCGTTGTGTATTACAGAAATTGCATCATGGAGATTGATTCAAATACATGCAACTTTATCTTTGTAGGGTTCACAGGAATAAATGCATCTACACAAACACACACATATTTAATAACAAAAACAGATGTTCATCAAGATGTTGCAAAATTCTTAGTCCAGGCCATCTCAGGTTCATGTTTTGGGTAACTGCGGTGACAATTAATTGGCAATCTTAAGGAAAGAACATCGTTGATTGAAAATCTGGTGCCTTTCGTTGCTCCATACCAGAAACAAAAACAAACAAACAAATCAGCAAAACACATTTGCTCCTTTTCAAAAAATTCCACCATGTTGCAACATTAAGTTTCAGATGTTGCTCTCAATTTCCCATACTCCGGATCATGAATCAGGGGAAAGAGTCAGACAGTCTACACCAGATGATGTGTTTTGGAGGCCTCAAACAGTCCAGAACTAAAACATTCAATCAGGGGAAATACTGTATATTGCCTCCATATGTGTTTGAGCTTGTCTAAATCAAACAAATACGTGCAAATATGACTATAATCTCCCAAGAATAAGAGGTTGGGAGTGTGTTATTGTGGGGCTGAGTCCTGGTTAGTGGATCAGAGAGATTTTTGAATCGACCTGATTGTTCCGTCACATGCTATGGTGGAGAACTGAATCCCAATAAAGTGGTCACCCACTTGCTAGGAATCTCATGGTGCAGGAAAAATGAATCACATTATATGTGAGATCTGTTCAGCACAAAAAAAAGGGATAAACCTTGAGAGCTGATTCCAAACCCAACTTACTCAAGGATTACCGTGACCCGGATGAATGAGAGAGTCAATCCAGCTCATTCCTATGGCGGTGATTTTCAATTTTTATTTCCCGTCCCTCATTCTTTCCATTATAAAAGAAAATTGAATTTTGATAAAAAGGAATAAATCGGTGCAAGATAGAGAAATAAAGTGAAAACAAAACATGGGCGGAGAAGCTTCATGGTTTTGCATGAAGCTCTTGCAGGCGGAGGTACTGTTGTTTGGTTGAGCTTTACACTACAGGAGTTTGTCGTCATGCCACGAGAACACATCCTTTCGCTGTCACAACGGTCTACTGAGGTGTAAAATAAACGTGATTTAAGATTGAGGCAACATTTAAGCACTTCCATCACCCTTTCTCCTCACAAACCCCCCGAACTTTGAATTTTTTCCCCTCCCCACACCTCAGGCCAACCCATCTCACAACGACAACACCCCCCCCCCCCATTAAACATATCTCTCTCTCTCTCTCTCTCTCTCTCTTTCCTCCTAGCTCAGTCTCCCCATGGCTGGATTGTGGCAGCAGCTCATCCCCTTACCTCTGGGTCATATTTTGACTCTCCTCCACTTTTTTCTCTACCTGAGCTCAGCCGCTCTTTTGTGGGATGCCAAAGCCGGACCACCCCCTCTGGAGGTAAGACACCCACAATGCAGATGGAAATAAGGTGTTAACATTATGTAATTAATATAAAGTGTCAGTCTGTCTTATACTTATTGAATTAAAGAGACTGGAACTTTACCAGATTCTTGTAATTTATGAAACTGATAACATACATGTAACTGTATTTAACTTAACCTAATTGGAATTTGTTGTTCCAATGATCGGTACCGCTGATATCCTTTGCTAAAATCTGGCAGACTTCATGACTTTTTTTTGTTTTTAGATCATCAGAGTCACCAACAGTATAAGCAAAATTAAATTACAGTAATAAGTAATAAGTAATAAGTAATAATAATAATAACAATAATAATAATAATAATAATAGAAATTTATACAAAAATAAAAGTAGGGGTATATGACAAACTTGCAGCAGAGAGCTCTGTACAGTTTGGGGAGTAGAGACGAAGAAGAGAAGGGTTCCCTAATTCAATGCAATATTTGTAGAAAAATGAGTGTGAGGACCTTTGCACCAAACAAGAGAGGGGGAGATGTTGCCAAGTTCGACCTGTGAAAATGGGAGAAAAAGAAAAGAAATATGATCCAGCAGAGTTCCTTATATTGCTGAAACCCGTGCTTGCGTCGGTGAAACTAAGACGCAGACAGCATGAAGACAGTGTCTGCAGATGCACGCATGAGGACACATTCAGTGTTTGAACCTGGGGCCTCGAGTCCATTAAAGTCTGTGAATGTGCTTGTTGGTAGGGGTTTCAGGTGGTGAAGGGAAATTTCTCTCGGCGATTCCTCCAGGTTGGCTACCATAAGATTGTGGAAATTCCTGCAGGAGCACGCAACATCAGAATACAGGAGACAAGAAAGACCCGAAACTACCTCGGTACACACACACACACACACACACACACACACATAAAAACAGATTTTTCAGAAAATGAGAGTGATGGATCAACATGGGTTTTACCTCCAGCTCTGCAGACCCAAAGCGGAGTCACCATCATCAATGGCAACTGGTTGATTGACAGGCCGGGGATCTTCACTGCTGTGGGTACCCAGCTGGTATACCAACGACCCAATGAAATCCGCTCTCACAATGGAGAGTCCATCACTGCTCCAGGACCCTTGTCTGAAGACGTGCATGTTTATGTGAGATGCAAACTGACACATACAACACTGACACTGTTTGTAACCACTACTTTTTGTTCTACACTATTACATGTCATCCTATACCCTTTATTTCTCTCTCCCACAGTTAATCTACCAGCAACCAGGTCCTGGTGTGTACTATGAATACAGCGTGCCTTTACCAAACACACATCCGACCCCTGAACCAGATAAACCTTCTGATATCCTGAAGCTGGGTAAGCGCACACACTGACATGCAAAAATGCACATGCACAACATTAAAGCTATATAAAAGTACTACAAATGACGTTAAATTGCCTTTTCCCATACACAGAATATTATGATTATTATATTATTATGATTAACAGACAACAGATGCCTCCTGTTATCTCTGCCTGTGTTCTGCAGTGCTGGTTTGTGCGGTTCAGATTTCACTAATGGGAAATGGAGACGCCAATATGTATCATTTTTCAGAAAAACTGTAATTTGAAAATTGAATTAGAAATTTTAGATTATTTTATAAAGGGAGGCAGTTGAACTTTATGCTTTCAGAGGGCTCTTTACCACCCAAAGAGCGAATGATCGGTCACTCGGGTCCAATAGAATTTGATCATTTAAGGAGATTAAGGAGGATGCAGCATTCCAGAGATCTCCCAAACTAAGAATTGTAGCCGATAAGAATGTTGGTGGAGTTATGTTGGGAATTACAAGAGGTCACCCATCTCCATAACATAGTGTTAAATCACTCCCTTTATTATTTAATCTACGGTACAATCTACAGTATTTACATCTGTTCATGTTATCAGAGTCACAGAATATCAAGTAATTATCAGTTTATTCACTTTGATAGATGTGAAAATTAGTGGATGTGAAGGGCGGAGAGGAAGATTCCATAAAATGTCTCAGACGTTTCAGGGATATAATTATAGGTAGAACAATGAACGTAGGACGAGTTTTTGGGACAGGTCATGTAATAATAAGAGTGGTTTTAGTATAATCCCCCCAACAAGTTAAGCCAAACAACAGGAAGGAGAGGGAGGTGCAAATCAAACGCAGCCTGAATACACGCAATGAAAACAGTTGGGTGAGGCAAATGAATGAAGTTGCCTTAGTTGGTGCATCAGTAATGAACATGCCTTTAACGTTATGTTAGTTAATTTCTATTCAATATTTCCAACCACTATCTATCGCTCTTATTTTAGTTTCACGTCAATGTTTGATTCCACTTTCTTGCAGTCAAGACAATAGGTCCCTTAGATTCCAGTGATGGGCTCCACATAGATGGCGTTACCAACAATGACATTATGAAAGAGGAACCCCACCCTAACCAGGTTTCATCGGACCCCAGCATGACCTCTGAGCCTCGGCCCACCCACACCTGGACAAAGAATGGGTTTGCTGAGTGCAGCACAACCTGTGGCAATGGTGAGGAATCACATAAATCAAGATAATATGATGCAAACACATAGAAATAACGCTTTCCAAATCTTCATTTGGTCCGCACACCCTGAATCAGATTTAACCAATACAATGTGACAACCCCTTGAGCAGGCCCGCTCCTCCAGGAGCATGATGGGTGGAGTTGGGTCATTGGGGTGATTCAATTCACGCTGGTCTTGTGTCGAGATAGGCTTTCGAAATTGCTGGCGGTCAGCCAGTCTCTTTCTTTCCTGGCTTTCTTACTGTTTTGTTTTGTTGTATTTAGAAAATGATAACTTAATTTTGATGAATAACTTTTGTGTTTCCTCATTTCTGTTGTCCAGCCATGAGTCAGGTTGTGACAATAACTGAAGACCATTAATCGCATATATCGTGGTCATCAGGGTGTTAATATTCAACACTGAAGCAAGAAAACATTCAATACATGTAAGACTTTATAAAAAATAAAAATGCGTGTGTCTGTGCACATGTGTGTCTGCGCACCTGTGTATGTGTGTGTGTGTGTGTGTGTGTGTGTGTGTGTGTGTGTGTGTGTGTGCACTTGTCAGGCAGGCGTCAGGTCCTCTGGACGTGTGTTGAGAAAGATTCCCAGACAAGCGTTTCTGCCGACCACTGTGACCCTCTTGAACCAACTAACCATGAGGAGAACTGCAACATCCAGTCCTGTCCTGCATAGTGAGCAACACACATCCACACGGTCCTGTGACCTTCAGGGTCATCATCACTCACACATGTGAGCGATGATGTTAGTCTCAACTCTTTTTTTTTAGCGGGGCTGTAGTTTTAGATCTTAAATATAATTTAATCAATTTCCCCCCCGAGGATCAATAAAATATTTCTGGATCTGATTCTGATTCTGATTACTGTAGTGGGAGAAAGCACGACATCAGTGCATTAACCCTCTAATGTGCTGCTCAACTGTTTAGTTCAGCACATTTTCGGTCACTATTTCTCACTGAAAAACGACTGCCTGACTGAAAGTGTTTGACTGAAAGGATATTTATGCTAAAGAATAAGGGGCGAAGGATGGAGCCTTCAGGGGGACACTGAAGAGGCATTAACTATGTTTATAATTAAAAAATGTTTTTTTCGACAAGTAGGACCTTTTTTTGTGGCAAATTAAAGCATGTGAAGACTTATTAAACAGAATTATGTCTCCTGATACAACCAAAAAAAGTTTAATAAGGGGCAAATAGTTATCTAAAAACATGCATTACCAAAATGGCAATCTATTATATAGACTATTTTCCATAAAAATCTTTTTTGACCAAATGACCAATTCATTTTGAATTTAGAGTGTGTCAGATATTCAATTAGTAAATGCCATGAATAAATAAGATACACAAATAAGCCAATAAATAATTTGTCTTTCTTCTTGTTGAGGACAATAAAGGGTTACATATATAAAGGGGTGTATATGTTTGGTTGTGGGTTTGACAGTTATTTTATTTACAGTTTCAGCACCAGCAGTTTCTTTTCTTTGCATTTTTCTTTTAATGGCCTCCAAGTTGCTCTGGGCATTCCCTGACATGTTCTTTGTTACTGGACCCTAGCTGGGACATGGGGGAGTGGTCCGAGTGCAGCAGAAAGTGTGGACCTGGTACTCAGCAGCGCCAAGTCATTTGCCGTCAGGTCACTGATGTGCAGCCCCAAGGGACGGAGACCTCCGTCACTGTGGCACCAGAGCTTTGTGGGTTGACTGACAGGCCAGTGATCAAAGCTACATGTCAGCTTAAGATTTGCAGCGAGTGGGAGATACGATCTGAGTGGACACCAGTGAGAACGCACACACACACACACACACACACACACACACACACAGACAAGGTCTGTATAAAATAATTATATGTTACAGGTATTCTCCGGTCATAGCCAATTTAACTGTTAACTCTTAGAATCAATATGTAATTGAAATATTAAACTCAGTAAAAGGCTTTCAGAAGACTTACAGTACCATTTTTATACACAGTATTGTTCTGCAATCGAATACAATGGGAAAAAAGCTAGAACTATAAAAAAAAGCTTTATATATATATATATATATATATTTCACAAGAAAGAAAAAACACTATTTCCCTCTTTTCCCCCCCAGTGTTCTGTGCCATGCGGAGTGGGCCAGCGCAGCAGGGAGGTGGTGTGTGTGAGCAACCAGGGGGATGTGGAGAGTGATGAAGAGTGCAACATGAACCTAAAGCCAGAAACCCTGCAGAACTGTGACATGGGAGCCTGTGCACGCAGCTGGTTCTCCTCACTCTGGAGCCAGCGGGTAAGTCAGAAGTTTGTGTGTTTGTGTGTGTGTGTGTTAAGCCGAATTAAGGAAGTATGTGTTTGCATGTGATATTTCAGTGCTCTGCAGAATGTGGCCGAGGCAATCGAACCCGAACCACAATGTGCCTCATAGATCATGTGACTGATCTGCCATTGGGCAGCTGTGAAGGGGAACGCCCGGCAGAAGTGACATCATGTGACTCGGCCCCCTGCCAGGACCGCATAGAGTGGTACACTGGACCCTGGGGTCAGGTAATGCACACATACACACCAAGAAAACATCCTCCATTAGACCGTTTTCACCATCACCAGACCATGTGTGTCTCTGCTCGTGTGAAGTGTTCTGCAGAGTGCGGGAATGGCACGCAGACCCGCAGCGTGGCCTGCATTTTCAACAACAACGGCCTCATGGAAGTTGCAGACCAGTTAAAATGTTCTGCTCTCCCTCAACCTGTCACGGTGCAGCCCTGCAGACTGAAACCATGTGGTGTCCAGTGGTATGTCACTGAGTGGAGTGTGGTAAGTGTCCTAAAGTGAACTATCAACGGTTATGATGACCGGTTTAATATTTGTAGCATTCATGTTACTAAAGTTACTGGGTCAGTGGGATCTATGCGCTTGTGTACCTGAAAAGAGGTCCCATTGAGTGGTGAGAGAAACACCAATGTAAGGATGTTCTTTAAGCCCGGTCCATTCCACAGTTTAGTTTGTGTTGCATTCATGTAGAAAGCACTGCTTAGCAGAGATGTGTCGTTGGAAATACTAGTATTGCTTCTGCAGCTTTCTTGGCAACTCTAATCTAGAATGCTAGCAGAGATGTAAAGTCAAACATTCTTTACAACCTCCTTTCCACATCTTGAGTCATCTGCAATTGGGATCATCTGCCACTGATTGCAAGAAACACATATTTCAGAATGGAGTTGTCATATTTCCACTTGAAGGGAGCTTTCATTTTTTGCTTACAGTCTCGGACCCTGCTGTTTCTGCTTTATCATCACCATCTTTGTGTCTCCCATTCCACACTCAAAGAAACTCTCAAGACGTTTGCTTTTTACTCATTTCTTTTTCTCCTCGCAAAACATGGAGTGGACTAGCAGTAATCACAACTGATGTCCACCCACTCGCAACTATGTGTGAGTGGGTGTCGACATGATATAGGTGGGAAAACACGTAACAGAGACCGAAAGCAGCATTGTCGAAGTTTTCCTGGATCATAACCACCGCCCAGCATTAAATGTTCTGGAGCCCGGTGGGCACTGCTGATGTAAAGAAAAGGCCGGGACCTGTCCCAGATGACATTGGGTGGGGTAGACACAGTTCATCACAGCACTTGACATTCACAATCAATTTAGAGTTACCATTCACCTCCATTACTTTGTTTTGGATTGCGGGGAAGAAGTCAGAGTAACCAGACGGATCCCAGGTAGACATGAGGAGAACCCACAGAATCTTCTTGCTGTAAGGCAACTGTGCTCACCACTATGCCGCCGCGCCTCTAACCCCACAGTTTCCCAGTGGTGGACATGCAGATGAGATGAGATGAGATGAGAAGACCTGATAAGACTAGATAAGATAAGGTAAGATAAGATAAGATAGGATAGGATGAAATATAACAAGATAGGATAAGATAGGATAAGATAAAAAATTATTGATCCAGAAGAAAGTTCTTGTGCCAGAGAATGCCACGAATTTACAGTGACCAAAAAATACAATTAGTTAGCAAAAAAACATTGAATAGAACTATGAGTTCAAATGTAAAAATGTAAAAGTAAGAGTAAAAGAGGTAAATGAAAATCAGTGCCTACAAATAACAGCAGGATAATGAGCGTACTATTGTACATAATAATAATACTGTTCAGTAATGGAACAGTTATACAACATCGATGTAAGGCTCAAAATCTATCATGCCTCATGCAATTTCTTGTTTCTTTGCCATGTACTTTCAAATGATGGGTCCAGCCAATCAGAACCTTTTTCTGCGGTAAAGCGGGCGGTTCAGTCTCTCCTTATTGTGGGTAATTACAAGTGACCAACCCGGACACGGCTTTTCTGCTGTTGTTGTTGTTGTTGTTGTCGTCTGGCTACCTTGTGCTGACACAGATGCACTATTGTGGATGGCGTCATGTCTGGTAGACTGCGTCTCCTGCAGCACGCCAATAACTTAACAATGTGGTGTTTAAACAGAAATGTTATTTTCACCCAAATCTTTAGGCCTTTTTGAAAGGCCACCTTCTTATTTCACATTCTAGTGAAATAAGAATGTGATCATAAATTTGATCATTTAAATACATTTTTTTAAATAAGGCCATTCCTCTTATAAACGCTCGCGGCATTCAGCCAAGTACGACTAAAACTCCTATGTTGCATCAACAGTGTAGCATTAATCACCGACTGCCTCCCACAAGTGGTCAGATTTCTGCCAACCAGTTTGTTCTTGATGTACGTCCTTTTTTTCTGATGAGAAAAACACGCCTGTGCCATAATCCCTGTCTCAGTGAAATTTTCCCCAGAGCTGAGAAAACAGCATTCTGGAGCATCAGTTACACGGCTCAAAATGGGACGGATCACTTCAGAGCATTCGTGATTTCAACGGGCGCGTGAATCCAAGAATATCAGCGTTGACATTCAGGAGCAGTGTGGACACACTGAGACCAAAAGAAATGCTTAATGTTTCAATGTTTTGTTTATGAATGAACTGTAAATCTAATGTGAAACTGGGTTTTAGAGGATTTTAGAGCAGTTTGGTATTTTAGAATGAGATAATTCAGTTATGTCAACATTCAGTCTCCTGAAGCCGTACAGGGAACTCTGTTCTCTCCTTCTGTCACCTCAGTGTTCACGCTCCTGCAACGGTGGCTACCGTGTGCGTGAGGTCCGTTGTCTTACTGACAGCATCACCCCAAGTGACCATTGTGACCCCGGTTTGACCCCAGGGAGCCGAGAAGAGTGCAACACACAAGCTTGTTTAACTGAGAAAGGTAAGTGTTCTACCGCCGAGACGCACGCTGTGTGTGTACACTATGGTGTGTGTGCTCTCTGGCTAACACACGGAGATCAGTGTGAAGGAAGTATTAGGGCGATAATTCAAGGAGGTCTCAGGAGAAGGATGGTGTCGTAAGCATGAATTATTTGAAAATAAAAATAAAATATGAATAACACAGGTACAAAAAAGAAAAAAAAAGGTCTAATCCCCGTCTGCGTCTACTGAATACATACTGAATACTAAATCTCTAATGAGTCGTATTGAAGTTAAAAATGTGGAAGATGCTCATCTGGCGTCCACAGCCTCTACCAGAAAAGCTGGGTTGCAATGACATACTACTCTGGTGACACTGTAGAAAAAAAAAAAAATCATGTGACGACTTAATAACGACTTAATAAGACGTAGGAACGACAAATTATCTTGTTACCTCAGTCTACGCCTTATTAACTTATTATTTTTAACTAATTATGAACCTATTATCTTGTGGCCACAACATATATATATATATATATATATATATATATATATATATATATATATATATATATATATATACACGATATATAAATAAGTCTTTCCTACGCCTTGTTAAGTCAGGGCCACAAGATTTATTTTTCTTCCATGAATTTCTTTCCATAAATTACAGACATAAGATCTTTTTTTTTAGATTGACATGTGAGTGAAGGAAACATCATGCAGAGATCAAGTGTATGCCATCATCACATTCAACAAGTGACTGGACCATGTCCCTGGGCAGACCGCTGAATTAGTAAAAAAAAACCCTGCTGCAAAAAAGATACGATTTATGAATTCAAAAAATGAGTTTTTAAAACTATCAGATATAACAGCAGTACAAAAACACTTGTCTAATCTTGAGATTTGATCCAAATGTAAATTGCATTATAAATTAAATGTATTATTATTATTGTTATTAATCTAAAACTGTTTCAGTTTTACAAGTGTTGAAATGTCATTTTCATTTAAATATTCACAGGAAAAAAAAGGCATACTTTGATCCTTACTGCAACGCTGGGTCTTCGGATCTTTCGATTGTGTGTCATGTGTTGTTGAGGAAGGAGTAAAATGTCTGTACTTAAAGTCTGTATACAAATCTGGTTATTCACTGATTTTAAATATTTTAAACACCCTGTTTTTCCGAGACCAGTATTTACTGGATTTAGCATCAGTATTTCCACCGTGACATGTCCAGCCATCTGTTCATCATCATGAACTTTCACTGCTCCTTCCGGACCCCTTGACTTTCTCCGGTTTCTCTCTCTTTTCCCTCACAGATCCGTCCTGCAGTGACAAGTATCACGAGTGTCTGTTAGTGGTTCAAGCCCGACTCTGCATTTACCCGTACTACAAGTCCGTTTGTTGCACCTCTTGCTCCCAGGCCCAGGAAACATACCCCAATTCATTTCAGAACAACCGCATCCGCAGATGATGCTGCATCTCCAGTGTGAAAAAAGAAAAAATCCCTGTGATTGAATCTGAATGTGGGGATGTAAGGCAGTAGTTTAGCTACTTTCATCTGCTTTAATGAACGTGTGTGGCCACACGCACGACGCCACAGCATTGTTGTGTATTGTTAGAGCAAGATCTTGTTTGGTTTGATACTTAACTGTGTACAGATTAACGCAAAACACCTTTAATCACATGACAACACATACGTCTGTTAGAATTCAAATCAATTTCATCATGTATGGGTTCAGAGTTTTGATTCTCAGTGAGGCGGAAAAACTGGACCGGTCCCATTTGGTGAAGTTGTGTACTGTTATAATTATTCTCAATAAAGGCTAATCTAATCTTTTTTTTTTTGTTTGTTTTATATATAAAACAACCAAAAAGAGTTCAGTGAGATTCTGTTATTTGTTTGATTGTCTGCTGATTTGAAAGACGCCAACGGATTTTGTTCTTGGGCCACGGATGAGTTGAATAGATTCTGAAGCAGATAAAAGAGTGGAGGCAGATTCTGAATGAATTTATCACTTTGAATATCGAAGATGTTTTTTTTTTAAAGCTCACCCAATATTATGGAAAATATTAAAAAGGCAATCAAGACAAAAAATAAAAAAATTGAAATCTGTATCGTGGTAAGGAGAAACATAATGGAGCAACATGGCGGTACCAGCATGTTGCTGTGATGATGCCGATTCAGTCATTCAAATGGATTTCATGAATGTTTGGAAGATTACAAAGTTATAACTTTGTAAAATCCCCACCACATCATTCATATCCCCCTTTTCCTTCTGAGAGCAAAGATGTCTGACCTCACCATAAACACCCCATCACCTTAAATGTTTGCCCCGAGTCCATGATATGTGTTTTCTTTAGTTTAAATGTACTTATTGGCTCTGATGGATTATTTTGTGTCATGAAGATTGAGTTTGTAGAGTTAGTTCCTGATTCATGTTCATACTACTATTACTTAGAATGAAATACATTTTTTTTGCTTAGATATTTTTACTTATGAGTATAATGTTAGAGTATTATTCTTTTTTCCTTTATTCTTCTGTTTTAAAATAAAAAATGTTTTACCAGAACCTCCTACAACTGCTCATATGATTTGATACATTCCAGAAACCATATAGTCTAAATATTTTTCAATAATGTTTTCATAAATTAGTAATAATTTATAGTTCAGGTTTAGGGTTTAGTGATGATGGTATTGGCAAAAGTTCTATTTGCAGATTTTTCAGGTAATATTTATCTCTAAATGCAGTAAACCTTAAAAAAAAAAATCAAGAAATGTCATTATGAAATCTGAAAAATTAATAATATTTAACAGATAACCTACAGGTTATTTTATATTCCAAGGTAACATGAAATATACTGGGGGCTAAAGGTGATGATACTGGTTACGTCTGGGTCTGTCAGAGTAAAGACATTTAAATTATCCTCATGATATATCATGTTTGTTTAGAGAGTTTTAGATTGTACTGGTTAACAGAGCAATAAATTGCCCACATTGGGTTGTTTGACTGAACCTTTTATTAGGAGTCAAAAATGTTGAGCAAAGATTCTCTCTCTTAAATGCAGTGGAGTTGAGAGGTAAGTGGAATTTCATAATTCGAAGTGTACATGTTCATGCTGCACATTTAATCTATGCACCACTCAATTCAATCAAGAAGAGATCATAACACTCTGTACTCATTCATGATAGTAATACAATAGCTTTAATGGGATAGCGGGGCTGACAGCATGTGGAGGCTATCATCCGATCGCAAGAACTTTAAGTACAGGAAAAAGGACACAGAAAGAACATCAATAACAAATTGACATTGCATTATCCGTTTCTAATTAAAAAGTACACTGGGGACCAAATCTCCTACGTACACACTCTACCATTCTGTAGCTACAAATAGGCTTTTGTCGTGTTTCCGAGTCTTCGGTGTCTGTGGATGCAAGGCTGTTCTGGTAGTTCCATGCTAGTGAACAGGATGTGTGAAAGGGGGGGAAAAAAAGTGAAGGATGAGCTTCGGCCTTTGGCATTGAGGGATGAAGGGTCCACATTCACCAACAATGAGTTGACTAAACTGCAAAGACACCATGACCCCTAAAACATTCACGGCTCACATTTCCATGCTGAACTTTTTCAATCTTTTCTAATTATTTTCTCTCGGACACCAAGCTGGAGTTTTTAGGGAACAGAAACGGTAGCCACATATCTTATTGTTCTCTTGATAGCTTTTTTGTTTTTGTTTGTTTTGTCCTTAGCATTGGGTTCCAGATAGTTATACAGTTAGTTAAAGACATACATGTTACCCCCCCACCCCCCTAATGTCCCATTTATACAAGTCAGTTCTGAAAATACAATGGCGAGTGACACTTTGTTTCAAACTTTCTTGTGAACAACAAAAAATATATATTTCACTTCCTATCTTGATTTGTTCAGCTTATCAAACGCAATAACTGGTTTATTCTCTGTGTAGCACCAACATTCACGGATCTCCATACTGTAAAAGTTTTACAAAGACATAAATATAGTAGGATACAATACGGTAAAAAATACAAAATAAAGATGATATATTTGTCATAAATGATAATTTACTAGAGGCAAACCCAGAATGGATCTTTGACACTAGGCAAAAAACAAACAAACTAAAAAAGAAAGAAAAGAAAAAAAAAACACCAAGAAAAAACACTAGAATTACCCCCTGAGGTGAAATGATAAATGAATAGCCATGTCTCAAACCGGAGCTTAGTCCCAGGTAACTCCCTCTTCTCGTGTTAATCATAAGTAGTGTACTATGCACAGGACTATCAGCAAACCTGTGGCTGTCCTGTGTGACACATAGTCGAAGCGTATTATTTAAGTGCACTAGTTTGGGTGTTATTACTACACTAGTGAGACGTTAAGCTGAGAAAAGATTGAAGGCACGATTATTTGAGGAAGGGCAGACCTCTTGAATCAGACAACAGTTGTGGATATCAAGGGAGTAAGAATTTAAAAAGGGAGAGAACAACAGTGGGAAAGATATGTTTACAGTTCAAATGTAGTTCAGGTCTGAGGACAACGAGGCAGTGAATCAAGTTAAGGCCAAATCACACATGATCGTCCAATCAGAAGACTCTGACAGAAAGATGGCATTAGACCTGACAAATTACACAGATCTGTTACATGGTATCACTATGAAATAACGCAACGCTTTACTATAGTTTGTCATAGCCTGACACAGATAATTCTTCCTCAAAGTTAAGTCCGTTATATTAAACAAGGCTATTTTTGCTCTTATTTCAGAGGTTTTTATTATGCACAATAGTGTATAAATGTATGTTACAAGAATATACATGGGCTTCAGTCGATAATATTTCTGTAAGGAGTATATCCAAGCATTCAGGGTGAGGACTTTGGCTTTGAAAAGTTAGGCTACATATGCACAGATATGAAACACACGTAGAAAATGCACCATGGAAAAAGGGTACATGGAAACTGAAAAAAAAGAATTAAAAAATGGATATGGACAAAATGGCACACACTTTGATCTACTGTCATGACCGTTTGCTAAGCAAAACCATTTCCTCTCTGTTTTGCAGGTAAAAACATAGAAAGTTTTCAAGTTTCACCTTTTAGTACCCTTCACATTTAATCTGTGATCACAGACCTGCTCAGGGTTGAAACTGAACAAGAAATACAAAAAAGAAACAGAGACTGGGGCTTGGAGGGCTTCAAGGGGTAAAGTTCAAGTTTGTCATTCCTCATGTGCAAGTCATAAAAAAAAATGCTACAACTCAACTCGTACAACTGTCTTGTCAACAAGACGGGTTCCAGGCAGGTCAAGTGCCCCTGTAGTTTGCAAAATAAAGAGAGACTTCTATTGGCAGGGCAGCTTTCTCAATAAGTGGCTTGATGCAGAATCTCCACTCTGTGTTGTTTTTGTTTTGCACAGCGCATCCACTCCCTCCGTCCTCATGTCAAGTCAAGCAGCTGTGGGAGTCTGCATCATATCATAACATCATCCTTTGTGTCTTTCTCTTATTGTAGAAGAGTCGCCCTGCTCTACTCTGAAGTGCCATTCCTTACTCTTTAGTTCCTATGACTTCGGCTTAGATTGGCTACCCCCCACCCCCCACCCGCCCCCATGTTTCTCACTCACTGTCAGTCTCTAGGTCTGAATCAGACCAATGCACCGGGCTCAGTTTCCCATTGCGCTGGGCATACTCGATCACTGCTGTGTAGCAGAAGTAGTATTGGTCCCAGGTCTGGATGCTGAAAGCCCTCTGTGTACGCATCCGCCGCACCGTCTGATGGACGTCCACAGTGCCGATGTCCTCGAGCCGGGACAGGCAGATGTCGAGTGTGCAGAAAGTTCCTGATCGGGAGGAATGGAAGATAGCATAGATGGAGAAATTTAACTACAAAGAAAAATTACAGATATGCAAAAATGATTTTAAATTTGAAAAGACAAAACTTTTTTTTGTTTTAAATATTGTACAGTGCAGGACATCATTTTGCTGTCAGTCGCCTGAATTCTTTGTGGCACACATTTAGGAAAGTTATTCTTATTTCAACTGGCTTCTTGAATGAAAAAGTTGAATCCACTCCACAAATTGTTCAAATACTCTATAGCAAACCTTGATGCATTTTTAATACCGACTAAAATGTTGAGATCATCAAATCATCAAGAGCGATCAAGTTCTGAAATTTGGCCTTAATTTATAACTCAAATTAAAACATTTGTACACATGAATTACAGAGGTTCTGATTTAAATGCATTATTAGTTCTCTTACTTTAGATAGTCTCTTACTTAGGAATCCGATTTGTAGAACTTCGGTTTAGACAGTATATAATTTTGTAACTCTGGCTTACCCTGCTTTAGTGACAAATTCTATGGATGTGTTTGTTCTTTTTACCACCAGAATTGTATGTCAAATCCAAATGACCAGTAAGAAGGTATTTACTTAAACAAGCAGAGGGATCTAATACGGCAGTCACACTTTTTGTAGGTACGACTGAACTCTGTTGTTACCTGTGCGGCCGATACCAGCACTGCAATGTACAACCACGGGCGGGCCACCTGGAGGCCCCGTCCAACTGGAGCCTAGGCTAAGGAGGGCAGCGTCCCTCCTCTGAAGTACGTTTTCACGGAAGTCCAACATAGCCGAAGCACTTTTCGGAACCCCGAAGTCTGGCCAGCTGACATACAGGTAGTGGCAGACTTCCCGTCTCTCTCCAGACTAAGGACGGGCCCAAAAGGTCCATAGAAGAATATAATAAGATAATCAACATAATTTGGACATAGCATTTATGTGCATGAGAGACAATACTCAAGTATTCATATAGCATATTTGAAATGGTATCTTCAAATACATTTTAATCAAATTTAAAGCAAGTCAGAGATCGGTGGTAGATGTGACTTACCTGTGTGTTGTAAAGTTCAAGATAGGAGAGTTTGAAGTCCTGATATGCTTGTATGTGTGTGTTCCTGACCAAGAAGTATCCATGCTGCTCAGTCCTGCCTTCCTCAATGGGCCAATATTGACCACATTTGACACGTCCACGCTCCACCACCCTGAGACGGGCAAAATGACACACATTTGTATCTTTGCCATCAGCCCATCAAGGACACGTTACAGTTTGGACCACCACTTTTGTATACAAACAACATTTATACTTTTCTAACACACGGCTGGATTGAAATCAGAGAAAAGGAGTCTCACCTCGTGGTCATGACAATGATCAGTACCATCTGTTCCCAAACCATGCGCCAGAAATCACCAAATGTTTTTGGCAGAGGACCTAAGGGATACAAAATTATGTCTGACCTTGGTAACAGCAACTTATATATTACATTTAGAAAGATAGTTGAGCAGTAGAACCATAGTCTGTGTCAATATCTACTCACCCTGAGATGCAATGTAGGCATTGCCCCATTTGTATCCATCCATGAAACTGGCATTGATGTAATCTGATGTCTGCGAAACACACAGCAGTAGAGGGATGAGACTCACTGCTAGAGGTAAGGGTCTACTGCCTCCTGCAGGAGGATATGGGACATTACTAGTAATAGACTGCAGACTAAAATCTTTTTACTCCTTTGTAGAATAGACTTAGTAGCAGGGGTTAAAATTGTTAAGTGCGGTCATGTAAAAATAATACTGTACATTATGGAGGTACAATTAATCAAGATTCAATATGAATCATGATTTTCGCTTCCCACAATAGAATGAACAATATTAAGCCATCTAAAACGCAACCTCCAACCATACAATATTCTGTTGCATAGCAAATCAGGCATTCTCCAAACCAGTGACTGACGAGTCACAGCTGTTCAATAAACTGTGTTGCCTATGTCAACGTTTCCTGGTTGCAGTCCAGATGAGTAAACATAATGTTGAATGGGTATCACCAATATACAACAGCATATGGTTGAAAATAGTTAAAAATGTCTGGAGGAGGACAAGGAGAAGAGATTGTTCCTCCAAGTGAATCAACATCTATCATTTGTAAGTGTTTCAGATTCAGGCCAAGTGATGCAACCCAAGAACAAATCCTATTTAAAGAGTGCTTCAGACTCCAGTCTGCAACGCATATTACCATAAATAATTTCTTCATGCACTTGAATACACATCACAAACTGCTTTATGATGAAAGCATGAAGACCAAGAAAATTGTTTGTAATATAAATTTTCCATCATCACCTCAGACATCCATAACATTGACCATATCCATTCAACAGACACACAGACATAATACTGAAATCTTCAATGCAATCGCATTCCAATTAGCACAAGATATGTTTCCTGCTCCTCCAGACATTACAGTTCTATTTTGAATGTCATATATCTGTTGTATATTACAGTTATAAGAATTACTCATCTGGGCGAGTTCAGGAATATTCAGTTTCAAGGTTTTATACATAGAGCATGATGCAGGGAAGAGCTGTGATTGGTCAGGCAGTGGTTCAGGGAGCGCTTGCATTTTAACTGTTAATGTGGCTCGACCTTTCATTTTACTGTTCATCAATCGTGGGAGAAGCTACCATCATAGTCACGATTAAAATGTGATTATTTGCGGGTCCTACTTTCTGTTCTGACCCAACTGAAAAATGTTAATATATAATAAAAATGTGAAAACACAATAACAACTGCAGTGATAACATTTCTAAGAGATTATCAGAGGTTTTTTCTTTTTTTAACAGAAACGCTTTTACCACACAGAAAAAGTAGAGCAGACACAAAAAGAAACACTGTAGATAATAAACTGCCCATGAAGCTCTGTTCAAGGGTTCACCAGAAACCAGACGTCTACTTTCAACCACATAAAAACAATATACATGGTTGTGTCAAGTACACCAATTTGAAATAACACATATCAGATGAGGCATGGAAGGACGTTGCACCCACATGTTAAACTTGAATTAGTGGTGATTACTAATCAATTTCTAATCATCTCAGTACCCTCCATTTACTATTCCACAACATGCATGTAATAAATAATATTATATTTTCTCAAATTTGCAGCACAGGGAGTAGCATTGCAGTCTCACAGCAAGAAGGTTCCGGGTAAAAAAAAACTCTACTCTGTGGAGTTTGAATGTTCTCCTGTCGTTGCGAGTTCCCTCCGGCTACTCTGCTTTCCACCTTCGGTCCAAAAACACCAATACACCCAACAATGTAGATGACTTGGTGATTCTAAATTACCCCTAGGCGTGAATGTGAATGGTTGTTTGTCTCTATGCGTCGGCCCTTTTCAAGGTGTACTGTGCCTATTCCACAGGTCAGCTGGGATAGGCTCATCCCCCCAGTGACCCTGAACAGGATAAACGGATACAGAAAATGGATGGATGGATTTCCTAAAATGTAAATGATTTAAACAAGGGGGAACTCTGCAGCCTAATCTGAATCACTGACATTGGCAGGAGTCACTATTTACAAGAAACCTTTCATAAAAACATCTGCCCAAACCTTTAGAGATTTGTCAATAGCATTAGTTCAAAGAGTATTGAAGTTTGATGAATTAATTAGTACCTCATCCTCCTCATCAGAGAGCTGCACGAGTCGCACACGTGAGTGATCCAAGCAGAGAACATCGCTGTATCTGTTCTTGATCTGATTGGATAATTTTCTGTGAAGCAAAGATTTAAATTAATTTGAGGCATCTGTCTGTCACATCAACTTTGTCATCCAGGTACAGAGAATGAAAACAAAGGAAGGGACCAGCAGACGGTAAATGGAAAAAATAGCCAATGTTCAGAACACAAGTAGTTGTCTCTTACTTGGAGTAATCGAAGGTGCCTGCTGGTGGCTCCTTGCGGATCTCCTCGTACTCCTGATAGATCCCTTTCCTCTTCTTCCTCTTTACGTACTCCACAAGCTCACGCACGGTCAGGCCTCCCTGCTCTGGCATGTGAATAGATGCTTCCACGTAATGGTCATCATCATCCTGATCCCATGTTGAAGACAGTGACGGGGACTGTGAGGAAGGCTGGTGGGGGGGGCGAGGCAAAGACTTCTGGGGCAATGGAGGGACCCCTTCCTCCTCCTCCTCCTCCTCCTCCTCACAATCCTCCTCGTCCTCTTCCTTTACATCCTCTTTCTGGGACATCTGGGCAGAGTCTGTGGCTTCGCCGTCCACCGCATCCCCTTCTTCCTCGTGGGATAGCGGTGTATCTGGGGGCGTGTCGGACTGGGGAGGGGCTTGGTGGCTACGACCGTTCATATTAGTATTAGAGCTTGAGCCGCTAACAGCTAGATTGGCCCCACTCACTGCTGAGCCGTTCCAATATTGGTGGTTCCCCTGCAGCCTGTTGGCAGCAGACTGCAGGTTCTGCTGATACTGTCCTGGGCCTTGAGTCCTGCCCTCCATCAAACCGCAGTGGTTGTGTGGGTTAGCATTGCTGTCATCGTAGCAGTCAGAGTTAGCCACGGCTAGCTCAGAGCCTAACTGAGTATTTAAATGGGTCTTCGACAGTGTGGCCCCTAAACCCGTGCTGCACTCTAAGCTGTAGGAGCGCAGCAGGCTTCCCACACAGTCGTGTGTGTCGTGTTCTTGTGTTTCACCATGCATAGTGTTAGTCTGACTGTTAACACAGGACTGAATCCAAGCCACGTGGCTATAATGGGATGTTCCACCCAGGTGCTCAGGGAGAGAGGAGACTGGGATGTGACCTGCCAACTCATGAGCCTTCACTGTGCACACCTGATTAATGGAGAAGAAAGAAAAACATGTTACAGGTGACAAAAAGTATGTAAACGTACACTGATGAAACTGCAGAGAAGAACTTATTTATACAATATACCCTTTCTCTAAGCTTCTCTCGCACAAACAGACGGAGAACCGCAAAAGGTGCTCGAAACCAAAGAGGTGATGACACGATAAAGACACATTTTAAACGAGCAGGAAATGCCCCCTAGGAAACACAAATACCAGACAAGGTGATGAAAGGAGATTCCAATTTCAGAGAGACATCTCAAGGCAGGCAGATTAGAAACCAACAGGAGATGTTTCTCAGACTCACCTTGAGCAAATCGAGGATCTTGTCACAGAGCTCATAGTCAAAATTGCCATAGCTGGAGATGGTCATGTCGTAGATGAAAATGAGTCCATCTCTTTGAGTTTGTACACTGGAGAGAAATTAACAAGATTTTCCAATCAATGGCAGATGAGGAAGATTAACAATAGAATCCATTTATAAATATACCAATATCTCTATAAAATATGACAGAATGTTATTGATTTAACAAAATACTATATATAAAATCAAAGATATTTACTTGCTCTTGCACTAAAGTAAAAAACAAAGCTTTCTAGGAACCTGACCCTATTATAAGGTGTATTAGTTGATAGGTTGGATGTATATATAAAAACTTTAACTCTGCCTTAGCCTATTTAGTGACACATATATATAAAAACTGTTGATTTTTATTTGTAATTTGTACCGTAAATATTGTTTACAGTTATTGTATTATGTATATATGTATGTATGTATATATGTATGTAGGATGACTGAATAAACAAGGCTGACTGACAGATGTATGAAGGCTTAGGGCTCTCACCTCTCTATGGCTTTATCCAGCTGATAGATTATAGCCTGCAGCACAGCTTTGTGGGTGGTGACATCTGGCCGATGGAGACGAGCCGTGAATAGTGCCAGAGCAGCACCATTTGCGTCACGGCCAGGCTGGTGAGAGCATTCAAAGGTGATTCAACGTACGTCATTGTGAATACATTTAGCCTCAATTTCATTTACATGTCATCATAATTAAACATTTGTGTCAGTTTCCATTTAGTAAGACACAAATAAACAAACATGGTGCCTGACATGCACATATGAATGTGCAAAACCCTCATAATCAGTATGCACATGATTTTCTAATTGTTAAATGATAACATGTGGTTACTGTTTCGAATTTAATATGCATTAGAATAAGTACATTGCATTAATACTCACCAGGACAGTAAATTTGCCGCACAACAGCTCAGAGCGTAGGGGCTCCTCGTCAGGATTGATATTGATGATGCCCTCTTTGATTCTTGTGTACTAATGTTGATGAATGACATCAGAAACAGGTCTTAAAAAACATACAGAGCAAATAGCTCTACAAACCCAGTGTCTGCTGTCTCCTGTACAGGTGAGCACCGAAAGCTCAGTGGGCTAACTTCTAACTTACAGCACAGGTTCTGCTAATCAGGTTGCACCCAGGAGTTCCTGTCTTTACTCAAGGCCATTCTGCAGAATGATCTCTCTCTGCTCTTCCAACAGGCGTGATGAAGTTTGAGTTTTGTACCTTACAACCCCCTCACACATACGTTCTCCACTCATACACACATAACACCACTGACTCTAATGACTTCTCACATCCATATTCTAAATACTTACTTTATTGGTTTGACATGCTCTAATTTGGTTTAATTGAATAATAAAAATGTTGTTAATAGTTAAACATGGTGTGTCCCTTTTTTTGTTGTGGCCATCTGAGCCAGGTGATAACAACGGGGGAAAGTCTTTCAAGGAAGTTTGCTTTCACAGCTAAATATCTCACACTCTATCTTCCTTAGAGTTGCTATTACCAACAACATAGGACAAAATCATCCACTAAAGCATATAATGGAGGGCCATAAATGGATACCAAATTTGGCTTGGGAAAGGATTTGCAATTAAAAATTACAATTGCAATTACAGTTTCAATGAGATACAGTCCAAGAAGATCCATAGTATTTCACTATTAGCATTCATACTATTAAGTGTTTTATATACATTTGAAAATAAATGAAAGGAATACGAAAGTTGTGCAGGTGCTGTTTGAAAAGAAATTAGAAGTTATAGAGGAACGGGATCTCATAAAATGTAATCTCTCTTTCTGATTAAACTGCAAATAAGCAAATGTAGATAATATGATGACCATCAAATTCTATACTGGGGTATACCATGAAACCTTTATCTGCTGCAACATTCACTGCAATGTGTATCAAAAACCATGTCAGTAAATTTCAAATCCCATAGGTCCTGCAGCTCCAATTATGTCCATTAGCATCCTGTTGATAGTTGAAAAAGTAATCTGTCATCTCAGATTTGTCAACAATCAGAGCTCTACTGCACCTTGTAATCTTGGAAGAGTTTGATGGCTCTGGAAACGTCAAACTTGCGGGCCATAAGAAACTTAACAGCTGTGGGTTGGGACACGAGCCCTGCACTTTGAGGCTGTTCTTTACTCCGCACCTCACCCAGGAACTCTTCCACAGCCTGGACAAACACGAAATAGGAGAAGCAAGAAGAAAGGTGAGATGTCTGTATGCAATGCAAGGTTTGCACAAAATAGCAGCAGGCACAGAAACTAGTAAAATACAGCAAGATCTTTGGCATAGGAGAGTAGCAAAGATAGGAGAAGAACTACAAGGCAGACAACTATAAGGCGGAAGAAAGCAAGCTGTGGCCCTAAATGATGCCGTGGAAATGTGCAGCAACCATCCCCCAAATATGTACCCAACACAAGAAGTCTATGAATTAGTCAAGAGATTAATTCTGGATATATTAAACTTGAAGTTTTTCTCATAGGACAAAGTTTCAGGCGCATCTACAGTATAAACATATTACATTGACAGTAATGGTACGGTGAGCCAAATAGACCTTAATGCATCTTTGGCCACAACCAATCTTAGTTTCAAGATGATGGGCTACGATACAGACACTCAATAAATATTTGGAATTTGCTATTAAAAGTAAATAGTCAGCCAATTAATATTAATGATGTCTCCAGATATGATCTTTGTTGGAGGTAATGTGGTGCACAACCGCATACTAACACTATAAGAAAACTCTTAACATACAGATCTAGGATTGGCACAATAATAACGCAAAAATCATGAAATCTTGTTTTGTCTATTTTATCCCACACAAATCACCTCTTTAATGATATGAGGCTCACTTTTGTCATTTGGCTTACTTGACTAAAATGTGCCGTGGTGTGACATATGGCTTGGCACCTATATAATCCACGATGTTTAAGCGAATAGATAAGAGAATGCCAGATGACCTCGTCTTGACAGCTCCAGTACAGACTCATACAGAAAACATAGTGGGATAATAGTGTTAGGAATATACATTCTCTATCATCGAGCTGTTTTATGGTGAGGAATGGAGATGATTCTAAGAATTATAAAAATAAATGCGGTTAAATGTGATAACTATGATCAATCAATTATGTAATACATGTGTCGGACTTAAACTTGCTAGAGATACATGAACCAAAATGATTGTGGCATTTCATTCCAGACAGGACCAACAAACAGACAAACACAACTTTATCAAAATGTGCACTTAAATGCCCATCAAGTTGGTATATTTGATGTTTTAGGAAGTAATGTAAAGCTGACCTCTCAACCAAATATTGCTACACCAATAAAATGTTAATTCTGTCAAAACATGTTCGTACATGGACAAAGGTAAGATGGGTATTAAATTTACTATCATAAATATTTTGATAAAATGCATATTATGAACATTAACTCATCATCAGCTGACATATTATTAATGAGGATGGTTGCTTCGGGAGGACAATCCAGTGTATGGTTAAATTTGTTGAGTTTCGTACGGGATCCAAAAGAGCAGAAGATCGATCGCCTTCAAGTCTATAAATACATAGTCAAATCTGTGCAGTCCTTACTTTGCTTGCTAGCAATGCAGACAACTTTTAATGCTTAAAAAATAAAACAAGGTCTAAAATAGAAATATCATCAGAATAGTTGTGTGAAATTCGATCTTCGCAATCAATGTCAGACCCACCCCCTTTACTAGAAAGTGGTGGCAACAACAATGCTAGGAACCGGAGGATCTTTTCTGTGAATTCTGGACCAAATGTGATCGGCAGGACGCTGCTGGCTAGTTTCACACTCACGTTGTCCAAGAAGAAACGTGATCGTTGTCTTTCTTAACATAACAAAAAGCTCCCCCAAAGGGGACCAGCGTTTGGACGTGTATAAACATCACATTTGCTCTAATATAAGCCCCAACGTAGCGCGGGATTGCTATCGAGGAAATTCCATGCAAGTCAACAATAGTGTTTAGCATTAGCCAGCGGCTAGGTTACATGTGGCAGATGGGTGGCGTTAAGAACACAAGCCACATGTATTTGGAACACATGGGTAAACAAGCACTGTTACTTAAAATAAGTGGAATGATCACGTCTCTGTGGCTCGTGCCAGACTCATATATGAAGAAAACGACTATCAGAGGTACACAACCAGTTAAACGCTCCCTGCTGCTAGCAAACGCCATCATGCTAACACACAAGCTTACTACTGTCAGTCACACGGAGTCAGTAAACTCGGGAGGGTGAGAAAGAGCCGGAGCTGTTTACTACAGCTCACTGCTCTTAGGAGCGAACATTGGGACAAAAGGTGTGAGAAAAACACCGGTTATAGACGAAACTAAAGATGACACGTAAATACACTGATTATGAGGGAGCTATGTCGAAAACAGCCGTAAAGGGACCCTTACCAGCTGCTCCTGAGTTGTCAGGGCTTCCGCCATCTTGAAGCCTCCGCAACGTCGCACCGGGCGCGCCCACTAGCCGCTCGTTCACGCCCTGGAGGCCGAGGCCCCGCCCACATACATTCGCACCCCCTGCATGTTAACCGCAGACGGGACAGAATTGGGTTTATTAATTGACAGTAGCAAAATAACGATTACAAAATTTTTTTACTTTGAAATGTTTCCATTAATTGTTCATAAGCATATTGATCAAAATGCTTTATTACTGACAGGGATTGCCAGTTTGATTTTATAGCAGATATTTTTTATAGAATATTATTGATATGATGTTTGATAGCGAGTGCCGTACTTTATTTACTAGCTTTATTTACATATTTTGCAGCTCTTTTATCTGCCATTGGAAGTTCACCATACCATACCTATCCATGGCTTTTACTGTGAACAGCCCCTGTCCTGTGTACACACATAATTAGGAACAATTATTCAAGAAACATAATATTAGTCCAGATTGTTGATAATTCAATTTATTATTCTTGATTGTATTATTATTGATAGTGCTCACTCATAGATATGTATCTTTGGTGCTGATTTAAGTATTGGTAGCAGCTGTTGGGCCTAGGAACGGTTGTATTCGAGCATTGTTCCGTCGAACTGTTATTGTGATGGACCGGCGGACCTTTTTAAAATTATTCCAAACGGTGACAAACTGTTAAAGTTCAGCAAACAAACTAGACAAAATTGGTTTATAAAGTCGTGTACAAACTCAAACTGATGTCATGTTGATTAACCTTTATTCACTCACGCGCTTGTTCAAACCAGTTCTGTTCCTTCAGTATGAGTACCTCAGGTCCTGTGAAAAAGAAAAGCTACATGGGGCAGCAACCCATAAAGAAGAAAAAATGGTACGTTTGAACGGCAGTTTAATTCATTTATAATATTTCGCCAATGTTTACGATTAATAACTGTATCAACATGTCACCTAGCGACATCGTCTATGTTGTAACGTTCTCTTTGATCTCTTTCATGATTGTGATGAACATTTTCCGGAATGCAGCTTTCAAGCTCGTGACGAACCTTCAGACGAAGACAAATCGATGCAGAAAACCTGCTCTTTGTCAGACAAAACAAGCAAATGGGAGGACATTAGCCGACCAAGCAGAATGGTGAGTGTTACAGCTTTAAATATAGTTTTTCTTGTCATTTTGGATACTCCTCTCTTCTATATAGATCGTACATGACATGTATGAATCTTAATTTTAGGGTGGAGGAGCTGTCCTCTCACTGGGAGAATCCACATTAGCTGTTGATGAAGAGATGCTGCAATTGTTGAATGCCATAGATCATATCAAGCCTGCTGATAACAATATATATCCAGCAGCAGTAAACAAAGATTTACGGAAAAAGCCAGCATCGTCATCTGTCTTTGGCTCCTCTGGGTCTCGTGTGCCAATAGAAGAAATACACTGGGAGGGTGACAGATCACCTCATCCCAAAGGTCAAAGAGTAGTTAGAGGTGAATGTAAGAGACAAGGATGTAGAGCTGACTGCAAAGACCTTGCTCAGAAGCTTCTCTTCAGTGAAGACTCAGAGGGAGGAGCGCATGCTCAGAGGGGTCCTCAGACCCTACAGTCATCGTCTGCTTCGGTCTGCATCGATGAGCTATCCTGCCAAGACATAAAAAACATTCCCCGGGGTGGCAGCTCTTCCATGCAAGTTTTAAATCACACAACATTTCAGTTTTTATTTTGTTTATATTTTTAATATTTGTAAAAAATATTCACTTTGTTTGTTCCAGTGGGAAGAATGTTACATCAAGAAGAAAGAGCTTGCCTCGTAGCAAAGAAAAAAGTGTTTTTAACATGAATGCAAATGCACATCTGGATGCATCAAGGGACTACATCTTGTTCAGCCCCACCCGTCGTGCAGCAGCAATGAAGAAAGCCAGTCTCCAGCAGTCATTACAGAATCAGTCTAGCTCTGTGCTCACAGTCCCTAGTGGCTTAGACTTCAGCACTCTCAGCCAAAGTTTACCTCAGCCAGGTGAAGTGATCAATACTTTATTTATCGGTTTTATTATCCCCTGTGATACTACTTCCTTAAAGATTAATAACTTTGAGGAATTTAAAGAAGATAAGCTCAAAACTAAAATGCCAAGAATCCACTTCTATTGTTTGAAACACTGCGAGTAATATTACCTAATCCGTTGATCCCGACATTCTTTTGAATGAATCTGAATCTACATGATCTCTCCTTTATATTGGTAGCAGTGCCACGTCTCTACTGCCTTACTTCGACTGTGAATACATAGTCCTTCCCTTCCAGATAGAAAGTGGAATTGACAGAATTATAGGCACCCTTTAAAAAATGTGTTAATTTTCTATACCCATGATCTTTTATTCGAATTATTCAACAAAAAAAAATCTAACCTCTCATTGAAGTAGGACAATTTAACATAAAACAAATATTTTTCTCAAAACATCACAATTATTGGCATCCTCTAGTTCATATTTTGTGCAACCTCATTTTTCCATTATAATAGTCCGAGTCTCCTCCTGTAGTTTGTGATGAAGTTTGAGAACACATGGAAAAGATCTGAGACCGTTCCTCCATACGTTCTGATTTCTTATTCCGAGTGTTGTTTGGTGAACATTTGATGCTTTATTTTGCCCTGGATTACAACAGAGACTTTTTAATTGCTATCTTCCCAAACAGCTTGTTTTGGTACAAGTGCCGCCTCATGGTGATTAGGGAGACTTTGTGACAGTCAGTTTGTAGACAAATCCTCTTCCAAGCTGATTTTTAAAACCTCCAGTGTCTTTCAACTTCATAATTATTGATCTACCTGTTGAAACTGACCATTTTTTTCCCATTTTTAAGAAAGCCAAAGAGAATAAGGCCTGTGTCACCTCCTATTCATACTCCGGTAAAACCGGGAGTCAATGCTCACCACTTCACAGTTCCCGATCAAATAGGTAAACCTAAAAATATAATCTAGGACTGGAAATTAGCTTTAATTGCAGGATATCCTAGTGGTGCAAATAACTTTGGCACACATGTTTCAGAGGAAAAATATTTGTTTTATGTTAAGAATGTAATGGTTTTTCTATTTGTTACTTGAATAAAAAAGTTACATTTATGCAAATCATTTGAATTGAAGATCGGTATACGCTTTATTTGGTCAAGTATGTTTGCATTTAAGGAATTTAACATCAATGCTTGCAGGTCCTTACATAAGAAACAACTAGGAACAACAACGGCATGCATTAATGTCTATATACATATCAAGTATATGGAAAGATAAGTGAAAGTGGTGCAACAGGAAAGCTAAATTCAATTACGTAGATAATAAATATGGTCCTAAAAAGTGAAGATGTCTATTTTACATACATAATAAGTGTCCATTGGTTGTAGTAAGACTACAGAAGAGGTAGTGGTGTTTGAGTATGTAATGTCCTGAGTTACAGACTATATGTGAAGGTTTTAATTGCTCATCAACACTCATGGGTAGAGACAATAAAGATGTTTTGGCATCTCCTTTATTCACATTTTGTTAAAGGGCGTCACTACTTCTGGAGGGCACTATATAATGGGCTTCGTTTGACTCAGGATCATTTGTTAACTCAACATCCAAGTAATGAACTGGTACCTTTTGCTATTCAGTGATTTTTGTAGTTTTTATATTTATATAGTTAGGAGTTGTATCATGGCTTACTCTGGGGGTTGGTTACATTTCTGGAGCAGATCTGAAAAACCTCACATCATTTTTTTCACACATCCTTCTTCACACAATAACCAAGTACTGAAGTGATATATTATGCTACTTATGAACTTTATCATCTGTATTTTTGTTAACAGTTTTGAAAATTTAAATATTGGCTCATTCTGTGAGTGGGGTTAGCCTCAGATGAGGGTTTTCTGGATTTTCATTCAACTGTTCAATATTTTTTTGAACAAAAAACAAAATTAACTGGTGGCATTTTCATATTTCCTGAATTGAACTTTTCCTCAATTAAGCAATTAACAAGAACTGCAAGAGGGACTATTTAAATAACTCATTTCTAGCTGTAGTTCTCCATGAGATGCATCCATTTTTGGGGCTCCTGCGTAGTTTTTCATGGTAGTTTTGATAAAGCAGTTACAAGTCTCCATGATATTTGCAATTTTTTTCAAAGAGTCCACATCTTTCCATTTTAAAGAAGGGGGCAAAGTGATCCAGAATCTGCATCTGGACCCAGACCAGCCTCAATATTTAATCAATTCATCCTTGCGCCAAGACTCTTTCCAACTCAAAAATCTAATCTAAATATGAAGGAAACTTATGGAGATACCGCATTGACAAATCAAGAACCAATAAATCTTGGTGAACAAATTACCATCTCTAACTTTTGTTGGCAGATGTAATTAATTTTGTCTGGAAAGATCAGGTAATAAAAAATCAGTTTATACTATATATACTATAATACCGTTTTTTTTTTCCTATTCAAATAAATTAGCTCAAGAAAAATAAAGTTTAAGTTCACAGCCCCATTAAACAGCAAATAAAATCAAATTGGTTTACATAAAAAAAAAAATTGGCTGAAAAGGCTGAAATGTGATCTAATAAAAGGCAGTGGACACCCAGTGAGCCTGGAGCTGTGGCGTGTTTGCATCCCTTTTTCATTTTGCCGGCCTGGGACTCTAGTCTTGCACCCAGTGTGAATGCCTCTCCTGTACAGGTATTTTAAAATTGTATGAGATAACTGACTTACATTTATGTCTGAATTTAGATTATGCCTAACATCTGAGATAACATGTCTCTTTTCCATGTAAAATCCACTTTGCTGTGCTCCAAATACCTTTGCCTTTCACCAGTTCTATTCCATGTCATGTGTAAACGGTGTGTCTAATTTGTGCTGTGCATCAGATGCTGCCTTGCATGCTCCCAAAGGGCAAGCCGAAAGTCTCTTGTTATCCAGTTGGGGCTTGCCAAAACCTGTCCTGGAGCGCTATAAGAAACATGGAGTGACTCACATGTTTGAATGGCAAGCTCAGTGCCTCACTACTGGACGGGTGTTGCAGGGGGGCAACCTTGTGTATTCTGGTAAGAAGCTCAACATCTCTCTGTAACAAGTGACTGGAAGAGTCAGTCACTGTAAGAGCATGTTCATCTTGATCAATCTTTTTCAGCCCCCACGAGTGCTGGAAAAACTCTGGTGTCTGAGCTGCTGATACTGAAGCGGGTGTTGGAAACTAAAAGAAAAGCTATCTTTATACTGCCCTTTGTTTCTGTGGCCAAAGAAAAGATGCATTACCTTCAGGTGAGGTGCACCAAAAACCACACCCCTTGCTATCGGTTATGAATAGAGCTGTCTATTTTTGTTTGTTTAGGCATGCATTTTCATCCTCATCTGGATTTGCAGAGTGTCTTTGAAGAGGCAGGAGTTCGTGTAGAGGGATACATGGGTAGTACCTCAGCCGCTGGAGGGTTCAAATCGCTGGACGTCGCTATTTGCACCATCGAAAAAGCCAATTCTCTGATTAACAGACTAATTGAAGAGGACCGTATAGACCAACTAGGTAAAACACCATTTCTAAGTGACTGTGTTCTTATGAATAAAACATAGAATGTAAGTTTGACAGTGTTATTTTTGTACTACTAGGCATGATGGTGGTGGATGAGTTACATATGGTTGGAGATTCTGGAAGAGGATACCTACTGGAACTACTCTTAACCAAAATCCGCTACATTGCACGGAAGCAGAACACCACTGGGTTTGTGACTCTAGATTTGCTATTCTGTGTAAAAATTGTTTTCCTCTACCAATTGTATCCGCCTATTTAACTCTGACTGCAGGTCTCTAAATGAGGGTGTACAGATCATAGGTATGAGTGCCACCTTGCCTAACCTCCCCCTCCTGGCTAGCTGGTTAGATGCAGACCTTTACCAGACGGACTACAGGCCCGTACCCCTACAGGAGCATCTCAAGGTGGGCTGCAACATCTACGACAGGAGCCTCTCTGTGGTCCGTCAGTTCACTCCTGCTCTCCACGTCAAGGTAACTAAGTGAAGCTCCTTTACTATCCAAAATGGGTTGTGGGAAAGATTCCTACTCTTTTAGACCAGTAATACATCTGTGTATGGATTTGCACTTTCACAAAGGGCGATGATGACCATATAGTGAGCTTGTGCTACGAGACCGTAAGCGAGGGCTGCTCAGTGTTGATGTTCTGCCCCACGAAGAACTGGTGTGAGAAACTGGCCGACAGCATTGCCAGAGAGTTCTACAACCTCAAGCACTCTGGTACCTTTAAATCTCCTCTCTTTGTTCACGCTGTATTATAAAGCAATGTCAAACAATAGCTCTAAGTCTGTTCATTCAGATCGCCAGGGCAAAGCAGAACCTCAGCCTGTGAGTCTGAATCAGGATGGGTTAGTGGATGTTGTAGCCCAGTTGAGACGCACTCCAGCTGGTCTAGATCCCATCCTCCAGCGGACTGTGCCATGGGGAGTGGCGTACCATCACGCTGGTAAATGAACTCCACACTGCTTAACCACAGCACAAACGGGCAGAAGGCGTCAGCTTTTGAGTGGATGAATGAGACGGTTTGTCTCCTCAGGTTTGACATTTGATGAGCGTGATGTGTTGGAGGGGGCTTTTCGTCAGGGTATGGTCAGAGTTCTGGCTGCTACCTCTACTCTCTCTTCAGGGGTTAATCTCCCAGCTCGCAGGGTCATTATTCGAACTCCGACCTTCAATGGACACTTGTTGGACCCGCTGACCTACAAACAGATGGCCGGACGAGCTGGAAGAAAAGGGGTTGACACAATAGGTAAAACATTTGGATTGCTTTTTTGTTATTCCAATCATTCAGAGCTATTCAGGACAAAAAAAACAATAATTTCTCCATGGATCTTTTTTCAGGGGAGAGCGTGCTGGTGTGTAAGGAGGCTGAGTGTCAGAAAGGAAGTACTCTCCTCAAGGGTTCCATTGAGCCAATCACAAGCTGCCTGGTCAGAGGGGAGGGAGAGGATGTTACTACCAGCATGCTGCGAGCCATCTTAGAAGTATGACTTATATCTAAATGAACTTGACTCTTATGGAAATAACTAATAAGAGCATTTCCTTCTTAAAGAGGATTTTCTGGATCCTATAGAAGGTTCACTATTCTGTATGGTCAGATTAGTGTACCTCAGTGTGACAAAGCACAATTCTTCCCATGAAGTTTATAATTGTTTTAAGCTCATAATATTAACTACCCCAACACACAGATCATTGTCGGTGGTGTAGCCAGCACACCCCAGGATGTGAGGTCATACGCTTCGTGTTCACTACTGGCTGCCAGCATGAAATGTGGCGACAAAAAAGAATCCGGCAAAGGAGCTATTGAGGCGTGTGTCGAATGGCTAATGGACAATGAATTCATCAGTATTCAGAAGGATGGACAAGGTACTGTCTCAAGCATCTTTTAGGGTCGATGATCATTTTCCCTATGATATATGCTAAAATAACACTTCTTGTATAAAATATAAATGTTGGTTCCAAAGTGTAATTTCATTATTATTATTGCAAGTCAAACTGAAGCAGATTTTAGAAAATAATTCAAGCCTTTCTGTATTTGGGCATCGTCTGTTATGTCATTTTAAAACCTACAAGTATCCCCATCCCCTCATTGCTCATGCAATAATGATTGCATACCTGTTTTGCATATCCAGAGGAGCGGTACTGTCCAACTCAACTTGGTGCTGCCACCCTCTCCTCCTCGCTCTCTCCTCGTGAGGCTCTGGGAGTATTTGCAGATCTCCAGCGGGCCATGAAGGGTTTTGTACTGGAAAATGATCTGCACATTCTGTATCTGGTACACACGGACATATTTTGTATTATTACTGTGCTGTTTAAGTTTTGGACACCTTTCTTCACGATCTATCATCCCTGAACGCAAACTAATAGATTCCTTCCTCAACACAAAATCCAAACAAGGCCACCCAAGAATAATATTCAATAGCGTCCAATTTCTCCTCAGATCACGCCATTGTATGCAGAGTGGACGACCATCGACTGGTATCAGTTCTTCTGTCTGTGGGAGCAGCTCTCATCCTCAATGAAGAGAGTGGCGGAGATGGTGGGCGTCCAGGAGGGATTTCTGGCACGATCTGTCGGTGGCAAACTCGTCGTGAAGACTGACAAGCAGCGTAGACAGATGGCCATTCATAAACGGTAATGCAAGTAATTATGTAAATGACATAGTCAGTTACGTAACTGAAGTGTAGTGCATTCACTCTAAAACATTTGATTACCAGTGAGATTTTTTCTCAATTAACACAATTATCTTGTTAATTCAGAAACTGGGCTTTTTTTTCTCGCACACGAATGCAATACACTTCTGTAAGCTACGTGAAAATGTACGTTTGTGTTGGAGTTGACTCACAAAACATTTGATCTGGTGAACAATTTATCGTTGGAGCCGACAATTTATTAAAAGAAATATAACTAAAATAAACTTTTGCAGGTAGATTGGGGTCTGTTTGTGATATTTTTTTATTCTTCATAAAGGAACAATAATTTATGCAATATCAAGTAACCAATGTTAAATTAGGCAACTCTATATATTATTTTGTGTTAAAACAGTCAACATCGCACTATACATACAAACATACATAAATACATACATTTACACTTAAATTACACTGACAGTAAAACATTACACATTTAAGACATGTAATAAAATAAAAATGAATACATTTAAAAAGGACCGGTTCAAATGTAACAAGACATGTTAACCAGATAATATTTAATTTAAGTCGGTATGGGTTACAGGGTGTGTGTGTGTGTGTGTGTGTGAGAGAGTGTGTGTGTGTGTGAGTGAGTGAGTTAGTTAGTTAGTTACCGTTTTCGCTCAATATATTTATTCATGCAGTTTAGCGTTCCACTCTTAACATGTGATTACCTGAGAAATATCACTTTTCTTTGTTCTGACTGGAATGGATTGGAAGGACAATAGAGGGGGCTTGATTGCAGAGGTGGTCTAGTCATTTGATCCAAATGTAAAGTGTGTTATAAATTAAATGTATTATTATTATTATGACTGACTTGTGAAGCATTTGTAGGGGTAGTGTGATTATTTGAAGAATAACAGATCAGACAGAAGGCGCTATTCTGAACCTAATAATGTTCATTCATGCATGAATTCAATACCCAGCTATTAAACATTTTATATTGTATTGTATGTTTAAGTTGTGCGATTACTCATTTTTTTGCTCTGACATTCATGCTACCTTCTTATATGCTCAGCTATTTTCTTATATGAAAGGTGATTCAGAACATAGATCCTAAAATAAACGACCCAAGGATTTATACACCGGGAGGCAAATAATATAAAAAATATTCTTGACCACATGGGAATTTTGTCCCTCACTTCCCTCTTTGTCATCTATACACAGGTTTTTCACCACCCTTGTGCTTCAGGATCTTGTGAAGGAGGCGCCTTTGGGAACAGTAGCGTCCAAATACAAATGCAGTCGCGGGCAGTTGCAGTCTCTGCAGCAGTCTGCTTCTACATATGCAGGTGCAGAACCACCAGGCTGCTAAACAGCTTTTTCTCCCAGGCTGTCGGACATCTCAACTCACAGCATGCATTTCCTGTCCACCGCCGTCCTTCCCCTCCCTTTCACTCTTTAACACAAATATGAAAGCTGCTGAAAAATAACAAAATAGCACACACAAAATATGCCTCATTGATGTATGTATTCTATGGACCTTCATAGACTACTTTCATACCTCTACAAAAATGCTCTGTATTTTTATTTTATCAATGTCTGCTTTTAATCACGATGTCTCAGCCTACTTGGTTCTGTTTTATTCATATCGCTCTATTTTTGTTATTCTAATTTGATCTGCTCCGTTTTTCTTGTCTCAAAATGGGTTTAGGAGAAACCTTAATTTTGTTTTTTTTATGTATGGAAGTAAATGGAAGGTGACAAATAAAGGACATCTGGAATCTGCATGACATTTTAGACTATGCAATACATTGTGAAATACATTTCTACACGACACTTCTCAAAGAAGGACAGTAACAAGTTTAGTAACTTGATGAAAGATGTTCTTTAGGGAGACGTGTTACACCGCATAGCTGATGTTTCAGCACGTGAAATTTGTTTTCCAGAGCCAGAACCCATAGTAGTTTAGAATCGACAGGTATGTGTTGAACTGGGGCCTGGGTGTGAGTTCCCAGCCTAAAAATAAATACAGTATGTAAACACAAAACGAAATCCAAAGAAAAATAGCACTTAAAAGCTAGAAATTTGTAATTCAATGATGGTGAAGCTCGTATGATCATTTGTACCGCTGACACAAACATTTGGTTTTTTGTGTGTGTTTCCCTCAGGTATGGTAACAGTGTTTTGCAAGCGTCTGGGCTGGCACAACATGGAGCTACTGTTATCTGAATACCAGACCAGGCTGAGCTTTGGAGTCCAGAGGGAGCTGGTCGACCTTGTGCGGGTTTCACTTCTGAATGCAGCACGAGCCAGGACACTCTACGCACAGGGCCTTTGTACTGTGGCTGAGCTGGCCAGGGCAACTGCGGCGGATGTGGAGAAGGCCTTGAGGAACGCCGTCCCATTCAAGAGGTGGATGATTGTTTGTGTGTCTCCTTCATTAAGAAAATTAAGAATCAAAGGAAAGAAGTATACGAGTCTGATTTATGATGGCCCTGAAGACCAAACATTTATGATATGTGAAAAACTTTTACCAAAGCCCATAAGCAGTGCCGCCAGTCGTCGTTCTTTTTCTCCAATTTGCACTTTGTAGACAGTCCCTGTTCACTCGGCTGACAGATAAACATCAATCAATCAGCTGAGCGGACAACTTGTTTTGGGTAAAATGAGACTATAGCACGTTGGTTTCCTTATTATGGCACAAAACAGACCTTGTTTGTGTTTTGACAACATTTTGCATAGAGTTATTGATCCAAGAAGTTGTGACTGACACCAAAGGTCAGCAATGATCCCTTCAAGTGTGTAGGACCTACCCTTTCTGTCACACCCGCAGTTTGCCAAAATTATTTTTGGAGATGTGAAAGTGCTTTGCCTATTGCAAATTTGTTTTTACATTTGTAATTCTGCTTATGAAAATCTAGATTTGTTTTTCCTTTCGTAAAAGCGTTTCACACCATGAGAATTTGCTTGCACTTCTGGGTCAACATGCTTTACGGCTCACACACGTTGTATTAAATCAAGGGCCAGCTGAGATGAGTTCATAAAATAGCACTAGCCCATCTTTTCTGCTCTCAGCTTAAACACAAGCACAAGATTTTGTTCTATGAAATGGTAAGTCCTAACTATATATCACACTTTGAAATAAGTCTGACTAAATTATCTTTATTTTGCTAATTTCACAAAAGAAATCTAACTTACCCTTATTAGTTACAACTCATCCACAATCAACCGGGGATTTAAAACACACAAATGGCAAATGATCAGTTTGCTGTAGCCTCTCTCCTTCTGTCTATAGTTGTATTCGATTTGATTGATTATAGTAATGCCAAAATATGTAGAAGCTCTAAAATACAGAAGCGCAGTGCAAAAAGTGAATTAACTAAATGAGGCAACACTAACTCATGTTAAAGTAAATAGTGTGTAAGTGCAGCATCTTCACACCAAAATACAACCGCCCTCAAACCCCAGGATGTTAAGTCAGTGTTGAACTGCTTGTTTTTCTCAGCTCCAAACGTGCAGTGGATGAAAGTGAGGTGGAGGCAGCGGAGAGACGGAGCCTCCGCTGTGTCTGGGTCACTGGAGGTAGGGCCCTGACTGAACAAGAAGCTGCTGTCGAGATTTTGTCTGAAGCAAGGCTTCTCCTTCAAGAAGACCTGGCTCAGTTAGGAGTTCACTGGGACCCTGCAACATTTCCTCCTGGGCCTCCTGCTGAGAACGGCCCTGGTCACCATCAAAGCATTGAGTCGGACACGTCATCTAGCATAGATTACCAAGAAGGAGACACCATCAAGACTAGTGAGAACGAGGATATTGGGAGATGTGGGAAGGAGAATTTGGAAGCACATAAACATGAGAAAAGGGTGGAAATGGAGAAAGGAGATGGAGGTGCCAGGGGAGAGGCAGGAAGGTCAGAGCCCAAAGGCGACGCAGTAAATAGGAAATTAGAGGAGCACAGAAAGGAAAACAGGACAGAGAGCGGAAGCAGCCAAACAGGCAATGAAGGGCATGTGGAAAGAGGCAAAGATACAAAAAAAGATGAGGTAAATGAATTATTAATGACAAATGACACAGAATATCCTGATGAACAAGGAGGCAGAGAAAAGCGCGCAAGGTCAGAGCAAGTGTTGGAGACGAGTGAAGGGCTCGCAATCAGGCCAGAGAGACATCAGGTGAATCATCCTGTTCCTGGAAACCTCACACAGGAATTGACTGAGATTTTATTGAGCCCTCTCCTTCAACCATTGCCACGCCCTCAGACATCTTCTTCCCCAATGCCTCTTCCTCGATTTAGAGCTCCGATATCGAGAGTAGAAGAACACAATGTTCCTACTAGTACATCAATGGGAGAAGGTAGCACAGGGCAGGCTGCTTCACCTATGCAGCCAGGAAGACTGAAACATTCAAGAGCCTTAAGCAAAGTCCTCCACTCTTTGCAAACTGACAAAAGCTTACAAGACAATGTACAGATCTCCGTTTCTTCAGTCCAAAATCCAGCACCTGCAGGCCAGGTGCCTAAAACTGTTCATGCACCCGGCCATGTAACGCCTCCCGGTACAACCGTATCTAAAAATGCACATACGCACGAATGTCAGTCTGTCTCTTCCTCCCCTGTTCCTTTAATCTCTCCTGAGGCCAAACGAAGAAGAGTAAACAGCAGAGAGGTAGACGAGTTTTCATCTCCCGAGCTGTACGAAGGGAGTGGGAGAGATGAAGAAGTAGAGGGAGCTGTCAATAAAGGAGAGGAAAGTTTTGGTGACAGCTTTGAATTGGACACTCAGACAGAAAGAATCATTCTTCAAAGTACACGCAAACACATAGACAGGGGTGATACAGGTGTGGAGACAGACAAGCAGAGAGGGGAGGAGTTGGTTGGAGTGGCTGTAGAGATGGACAAGGATGCAAATAAGGGAAGTAATACGGTCAAAGCCGCAGACAATGTATGTCCAGGATTTAACATTTCTCTCACAGAGAGCCAGATGGAGCTTATCCTTAACACCAGCCAACAGGTGAGTGACCAGAATCATCTATTATGAACAGATTAAAACTGATCAAATGTTGTCCTATATCTGCCTCTTTAAAATCAAAACATCTGATGTTTTTTTGTTCTTTTATAGATTTCTCCTGGTCCAAATGCTCATAATTTCGTTGAGGATAATGATGAAGATGATGATGAACATGAAACTCTCAGTGCTGAACATGTGGCCTCGGAGAGTATCAACAGAAGCAGCAGCTTCCTGTTCGACAGCCTGTATGATAGCTGTTTGCTGGATGATCTGAGCCCGCACAAGATCGTTGAACAAATGGATCCTGAGGAATCTGTTGGCCAGGAGATAAGAGTCGTCTCAACCCAGGAGCGAAGACGCAGCTGGCTTCTCGCAAATCAGGAAGCGGAACAGCAGGAGGCCGTCCAGTGGGGCGAGTCCTCCTTCAATCTGTCAGAGTGGGGTGACTCTCTGATGGTCGGAGAACACTTCCTGGAGAGGCAGAGCTTGCTGAAACAGAAAGAGAGAACTCAGAAAGATCCCAAAGCAGACCATAGTCCTCCCGAGGAGCCGCTGTTGGAAACCCAACCTAAACCCAGTCAGATTCAGCCACAGCCCGCCACAACCACTGACATAACTCCAAATGAGCATGACATGGATGCAGCCAGTAATCTAGGGTGTACAAACAGAAGTAACCAGCTTCAGAATGTGCAGCGTGACAATAAACAGGGGGAGAGAGACGTAGAGAAGGAAGTCCAGAACTCACCCAAAAGCTCTTTTTATTGCAGCCCTGGTTTACAAGAGATCTTTGATCGCTGGCCTAGCATGTCGGACCACCCCTGGCAGAACCCTAACAGCGGTCACACACCCTGTCTTACAGTTAAGACCACAGAGGTTCCGGGTCCGTGTCAGCCCTCAGTACTGGTGAACAGAACAGGAGGAAACCAAAACGGGCAGGTCGATGCAGCTGTGGGTGATTACGGTGAGTTGCAACTATTAAAACATGATAATGAGGATGGAACAGAGAGAGCAGCGTCTGCTGGTGATTTCATTCCTCCAACTCCAGAAATACCACCAGTCACACCCAGAGTGATACTGACTACTTCTACTGTCCAGTCGCCCCTCACAGCACAGTCACTGAACCAGTCGACTCCATCCACCCTCCTACCACGGAACCAAACAATCACCAAATGTGTGAAATCTCTGAGTTGTTTAGGACAAAGTGATCCTCCATCAGGAGTTGTCGCTGACATTAAGCGGCCCAATTCTGCATCTGATCGTAACCCAAAACACCAACTGCAACAGAGACCGAAGGTTCTTCCTGTTCCACACTCCAGTTCAGAAACAGAACACCAACCACACAGCGACCAGAACCTCAGCCCTGTCCTAGACGCTGCTTTTCAGTCCTCTCCCAAGCTTGAGCTTCGCACCGATGTAGAATCAGCTGCCAGAGATGAAGGATTCACTCTTCAGCTGTCCCAGGATGCATCACTCTGTCCCAGTAACTCTGGGACCTTCTCCATCATAGACGTAGCAAGTGACAGGCACCTCTTTGACACTTTTGTTAGTGAGTGGAAAACAAAAGAGCGGTACTCTCTGGCTTTGGCCTGTGAGAAGAGGGGACCAGAAGAGAGACCTGCGGGGGAAACTGGAGGGAAGAGAGGTAATTAATAAACATACAGTGAAGCATGTGTTTCTGCAAGCACTAACCCAAAGATTGATGACATCGATCCAATATTTGCAGCAAATACGTGCCCTTTCCAGAAAATGCATGTATCTAAGGGTAGCTGTTCTTTACACAAGTTTTTTTATTTTACGCATATTTATAGTTTTACTTCGCACAATCTCAGAGGCGAACATTGCCCTTTTCACTCAGCCACATATGCTCTTGCTTCCATTTATTTGTCAGAGACCATTTTTCCATGCACTTTTTGTCCGGTGAAAATCTTTTAATCATTTCACATTTAGGCAAAGCAAGTGAGGTAACTTTATCTGTATCGCACATTTCATACACCGGAGCAATTCAAAGTGCTTTACAGAGCAGGGAATATATAAAACAGATTTACAATTATGGAGTAAATAGATAAAATAATGAGTGATTTTTAATCGGATCTTTTCTTATTAATCAAGAGATTAGTTAATAAGAAAAGATAATAATCTCCTGCTTCTAAGGGAAATACACCAAGACGCTCTCTTGGTGAAAAATATGACTGTTTAGCTAAGCCCAGATAGAATAACACATGGTCCTCTCAAGACAGTGACAATATAAACATAATGACCATCTAGAATAGAATGTATCACTGTGGATAAAATGAGCCAGCATTATGTTATGTGGTTAAAATTAACATAAAATAACAACAGTCGTTGTATTCAACACTCTCTATTAATACAAGAGCATTTGATTCTGTAAGTAAATACTTGATAGTTGTTCATACTAATATACTTTTAATATAAGACTTTGAAAGCAGGATATAATAATAAAGGCTTGTTTTGAATGAAGTCTCACTGTCAAAGTATGTTCTGTCTGCAGCGTCAGCAGCTCATCGGAAGCTCCATGGGGTTGACGGTTTTCCAGTGAGAGACAGTGATGGACTTGTGGTGACTGGCCTGTCTGTCTGCTGGGGAGCAAGAGACGCTTACTACGTGTCTTTGCAGAAACAGCAGAGCAAAGGTAACACCACACCTACGGGCATATATGAACATCTCACTCAAGCGTTTTCTTCTGCTTAGTGTGTCTGTTTTCTTTCAGGGCTGAGCTCCAGTTTGGCCCCTCCTCCACTGGATGATGGTTTGCCAGTTACTGAGAGGCTGGCACGAGTGAAGAGCTGTCTGAACTGGTCAGCAGCTACTAACAGAGGTGGTGTGGTTGTCACCTATGACATCATCCAGGTGTACAAGATGCTAGTCATGAGCTGTGGCATCAGCTTGGAGGGGAAATATGAAGATCCCACGGTGAGGAGATCATTTCCATTCTCATACATACTGTGCGTACATGGAGACTTGAATCCTGATCCGTTACATGGTATTTCCCTGAAAACCTTGACATTTGATATACAGTAATTGAAAGGGACACTGTGGAGGACAGAAATCTACATACCTTTGTTCTATAGGATTGATGTATTATGGGAAATATTCTATGAGATGTTTTCAGTCAGAATCACTTCAGTGTGTTCTAAGACAAATCTCATTCACCTTGTTTCCTTCAGAACTTCACATAAACTCGGGAAAGTCGGGAAAACTTCCATAATGCAGCATCATCACTCTTTTGAATATCCTCCATAGGTGGCCTGCTGGCTCTTGGATCCTGGCAGCGAGGAGAGGACTCTACCCAACATGGTGACCGTCTACTGTCCTGAGGAATTGCCACTGCTGGACGGACTTGGGAATGCGCATTCACACTGTCCTCGTGTTAGGTCAGCGACCAAGAGCGTGCTCGTTCATGCCGTCATGAAACATCTCACTGGTCTGCTAGAGGAAGACGGCATGCTGGGTATAAGGAGCAAACACAAACAGACCTCCATACAGTAGTTTTACTGCTATTAACCACAGCGGTTGTTCAGTTGTTCTGTTTTTGTGCACGTGTGTCAGACTTTTTCAGGAGCACCGAGATGCCGTCCCAGGTTTGTTTGGC
Organism: Lophius piscatorius; assembly: GCA_009660295.1. NCBI lineage: Eukaryota > Metazoa > Chordata > Actinopteri > Lophiiformes > Lophiidae > Lophius > Lophius piscatorius. The sequence goes on along the minus strand of VRLP01003262.1, from coordinate 15,703 downwards.
TTTGTTGGAGTTGAATGGAGTAGGCTTCAGTGTTGAGGAATGCGAGAGACAGAAAAATGTGATGCAAGCCAAACTCACGGCGCTGGAGTCTCAGGCTTACAACCTGGCCGGACACGGCTTCTCCCTAACCAGCATCGACGACATAGCACAGGTGCTGCACAGCGCCTTTATCCCAGCCCTGTTTTTCAGTCAGGATGTATGACATGGCAGATCTAATATCAAAACTGTACTGCAGGTGTTGTTTTTAGAGCTCCACCTGCCCCCAAACGGGGATGTGGAAGGATCAAAACATAAGAAGAGTCTTGGATACACGAGGAGAGGAGGCAGTCGAATACGACTTGGAAAGCAGTTCAGCACCACCAAGGTAAAATCATTTTCGTTACAATCTTTTCTCGCCAATAGCGTGGCTTGCTGTACAGTAACGGAGTTGATGATTTTGGCAGGATGTCCTGGAGAAGCTTCGCCCTCTGCACCCACTGCCAGGTGTGATTCTGGAGTGGAGGCGGATCACTAACGCCTTGACGAAAGTGGTGTTCCCCCTGCAGAGGGAAAAAAAGTACCACCCCACATTAGCCATGGACAGAATTTACCCCATTGCCCAGACACACACAGCCACAGGTAAAACATTACAACCATGAGGCTTCAGCGAGCTTCATGGCACTCTGTGATGCCACGCTTGAAATTGGTATCAAGCATTCAGTGACGCAGCTCCTTCTCTTGTCAGGTCGAGTGAGCTTCACCGAACCCAACATCCAAAACGTCCCCAGAGACTTTGAGATTTACATGGCTACAGTGGTGGCTGAGAGCCCACCTTCACAGTACAGCCATCACCTGACCACCAAAGCAGGGTAGGTCCTCATCTTTAAAACGGGGTCTGACAGACCTCTCAGGGAGCGCTTGATGGGCTTCAAGTATTTTCAAATCATCATCCATCATTTGATCTCACTCTCACTATTGATCAGAACTTCTAAACCTTAATGAGAATATAACTCTTTTTGATGAACTTGCTCAGAAATAAATAGTACGAATATTCAAAGGAAGCACAGTCAGCCTGATTCAATCACACCAGCTTTTTACACACATTTTAGAAGTTTTTAGCTTTATTTAAATCTTGGAACATTAGATTAACTGTTTCAACAAGAAGAAAATATACTTTATACCAGATTAAGCTACTGGCTAATTTCTCCCTTTTGTCCCTGAGAGAGATTAAAATAAAAACACCGGGACACACTATAACACAATTGTAAAGAAAACATAGTTCGAAATCAAAAAACACATTTATTCATTCAAAAGGATAAAAAAACAACAAGTTGTCAAGATAATCCCGATCACATCCTTCACGTTCCCAAAAACGTTAAGGCTGATTCTGAAGAAAGATGTTAGAACTGGTGTGTCACAGAGCTGTTGACATTAAACTGTCATTTGAAACTGGGCATATTCTATACGACACACACACACACACACACACTGAATACCCTTACCGGCTAGTATGTGTGTATGAGCACAATTCCATGAGGTTTGTCCAGTTTTTGAAAAAATTCAACAGGAATGATTTTGTTTGTCCTGTTGCAGAAAGAACAGACGTTCTGTGGTGCCGTCATTTGCAGCTGGCAGTGAAGAACGAGGTCCGACCTTCTCAGTCAGCATGAGACACGCCTTTGTACCATTTTCAGGTTATACATATTTTTTTGTGTCTACGATCACCGTCTCTCCTTTAAGCTTTCTGTCAGAGCCTTCAGCTGTGTCTTTCTACGCTCCCCTGTAGGTGGAATGATATTGGCTGCTGATTATTCCCAGTTGGAGCTGAGGGTGCTGGCTCACCTCTCCAAGGATAAACGACTTCTACAGGTCAGTAGCACATTTTACAGCAAGAAAACATCCCAGTACATGGAAAGTGTAAGTAAATGAAGGGCTTTGTGTGTCCAGGTGCTGAACGGAGGTACGGATGTGTTTCGTTGCATCGCCGCTGAGTGGAAAGGTATCGACCCAGATTCTGTCAACGACAGCCTCAGACAACAGGCAAAACAGGTACAGCTGGACAGAAAGAGAGGCTGACAAGGACATGCATGCATGTGCATCTGTGTTCTATCTACTGGAGCATAATGTTGTTTTTTGCAGATTTGCTATGGCATTATCTACGGGATGGGAGCCAAGTCTTTAGGGGAGCAAATGGGAGTGGATGAGAACGATGCAACCTGCTACATAGAGAGCTTCAAAAACAGATACAAAGGTACGAAAATGCTGTTTCTATTCAATTCACCAACTCTGTCTCCAGGACTCCAATTCCTTTTTGTGTGTGTATGGGATTAGGTGTGTGGTTTTTTTTAATAATAATTTTTAAAAAGAGCTCCCACTAGTGAGTAACGTATGATACATAAAAAAAAATAGATTTCCTCAAGAGAAATCAAAGGCACCAAATTTGTAAACTAAATCAGACCGACGGTTAAGAAATGATGGCTCGAAATTCTATGGTGATAAGTTCCCCTGTTTCAGAAATATACAACCGACCTTTCCTAAAAATCAATCCAGTTCTCCCTCGTTTTAAGGTTTATGAAGGTAGGTTTGAAAATAATCCATGAAATAGTTTTGAGTATTTTTGAGATGCTGCCCCTTGTCAGAGATCTACGGTTAAATACTACTTTTAGGGTGATTTTTTTTTTTATTCCTTATTTGAAAATAAATTTGGAACAAGAGTTAATTTGTCTTTTACTCAGGAACTTCCGGAAGATTTCCTTTTGTCCTACATGTGACCAACAACACAATAATATTAATATGAAATACATTTTTTATCTACAAGTGTTTTACCTGCGGTGCTCAAAATGTTAACAGAACTTGCCGAATGTTGTTCATGATACATTGTCAAAAAATTTGATAAGAAATACAGATTGAACTGAAACACTTCGTAACAAAACTCTACAAGGAACTTACCTTTTATAGGTTTGTGACACTTGTGTTCCTGTGGCTTAAATTGCCACACTGAAACAGTAAATCCATGTTCTATCTCGTATTTCAGGAATAAATGCTTTTCTGAAACAAACTGTGAAGAACTGTGCAAAGAACGGGTATGTTCGGACTCTGATGGGCCGCCGGAGGTACCTACCCGGGATAACTAACAGCAATACCCACGCTAAAGCACACGTAAGCACGCTTCTCCACTGGAAGTCCTCGCGTCACGTCACATTTCTGTCCACTTCATTATGAAATTGAAGCGTGGTTTTCATTCAACTTCGCATTTTCTTCCTCCTCAGGCAGAGCGTCAGGCAGTGAACACAACCGTACAGGGTTCCGCCGCAGACATCGTTAAACTCGCGACCGTCAACATCCAGAAGCGACTTCAAAAAACATATCCTGCAGCGCCTCTCTCGCACCGGCACGCAGCCTCAGGTGACGTCAAGTTCATTCCCGCGTCCGTACGAACATGAAGCGGAGGTTTGAGAAAACGTCCTGTCTGATGTCAAATGTCGTCTGTCATACAGCCAGCAAACCATGCGGGGCCGGTTCGCCTCAACGCAGAGGAGCCTACTTGGTCCTGCAGCTGCATGACGAGCTCATCTATGAAACCACAGAAGAAGACCTCATACAGGTATGACCTCTGGTATTTGGAGTTACTGTTCAGAAGGGTTTGCTGAATGTGTCTGGGAATGTAGAGGCACAACGCTGTGTGCGAGATTTTCATCCGAATGGTTTGTTATTCCCAAAAATGCTAATCATCCTCTCTTCTGTCAGGTCGCTCAGGTTGTCAAGAGGGAGATGGAGCGAGCCGTAAAACTGTATGTAAAGCTTAAGGCCAAAGTCAAGGTAGGACCCAGCTGGGGCAACCTGCAGGACATAGATTTATAACACGGATGAAATGATACCCAGTGGACTTGTCGCTTAATATTATGTATTATATGTAACATTCGCATCTGTCATAATGAAATCTATTTTTAAAACACATTAAGAAAGATGAAATGAAAATAAGTCAATGAACTATTTAATGTATTTATAATTCTATTTGAGTATATGTAAAATTGCACTTTGTCATGAGATTGTTTTTTTTTCAGTTTTGAAAGCCTGTGGCTGCAATCCTTTTCATTATCGATTCATGTGCAGATTGTTACCTCAAAGTTTAGCTTATGAAATATTCTAGAATCCAAGATAAAGTAAATGTCCTGTTTGATCCCACAGATACTTCTTACAATGATATGAGAAGCTTAAACCTAAAATGAATGTCTGGAAATAAGAATCAATGTTGATATTTCTCCTGGTCAGCTAATTGTTTCAGCTGATACTGTGATGCATGGAAAAACAGACACGGACGCCATTTGGTCTTGATATCCGTAAATCTCACATTTTATTGGACCATCGATGGGTGGTCTGCAATAAAAGCAGACCATCATTGTCACCCAAACACTGTTTCACAGTTATGACATTTCACTGACAGTGTTTTTATAGATGGTGTCTATGCAAGGTAAATATTCATCACCTCTGATGAAGGGGAAGAAAATAAATGTAGTTGACGAAGCATTTTCTTCTAAATTTGGTCTGAATTGTTTTAAAGACACACAAGATCACCTGTTTGTGCACTGTAGGTGGAGCGCTAAGTTTCAAATGACTCATTCCAAAACTGACTTCTTCTCACAATCTTCAACTGAAAGGCATTTCGCAGCCCTGGATAAACTCCTCTCTGACTTTTGCTCGTTCACAATTAACCAGTGCATCGTGACTCAGAGCTGAACGCAGGCTCAATTTGACACAAACAAGTAAATAAATACATGTAATGGACACACATCCATACAAAATTGTAACAGAAGTTTCTGAAGTAGGAGTGTATTCCCAGACGTTGGTTGAGATGTTTACTGTGATCCAATAAGAACGTATTATTTACCCAAAGGTTTCATCTGATGCCAATGTCGTCTAAAATAAAATTATATTTACACGACAAGGATCAGATGGTTTTATTCACCTGACAAGTGCGACTCACACCTGCTGCATTACTTGATGCATATCAGCTGACAGGACAGAAGTGTGGAGACTGTTGCTCTTAATTAAGCTCATACGTATGGGTCATACAAAACCCCTATGACGAAGATGCATTTTTAAGAGGCAGTCAAACTGCTCCTGATCCCTCAAAGACACCATGAGTATCTCAGGTGGTTTTGACGTTGTCCACTGACTTTCTTAACAGTAAATTATACGATAGATATTGGCATGACCTGTTTCTATGAGGTGAGAGGACAGACGAGTGGCGAGTTCTGTGGTTGGCAATAATTTCATAGCCAGTGGTAGGACTCTGGGAAGAAGAGTTGTGGCTATGAATTAACAAAAAAAATACAAGCACCCCAACACTCCTACCAAGTTCCCCTTTTTGGACTGTGTGTTGAATCTGCAGGCTTCTGTAAACATCGTTTACTTTCAGTCAGATTAACTGCCACAGACGGAGAGATGTTATAATGAATTAAGGCATCAACACAGGTCGACCAGGACATTTCTTCAGAGCAGAGAATAACATGTAGTTAAGGGTCTCATGTTCAACTGCCTTGATGCCAGAAAAACTGGGACCAGGACTTTGTTTTTTTGCAACATGAAGAAACATTTGGCCTTGATCTAGGGCCAGGAGCTTTACCCTTTTCTGATGCCATCCTGAGGGAATGCTCTTGGCCCCGACCCATGTAATCGGGGCAAATTAATTCACATGTGAGGAGGAGTGTAAAGACACAAGAGGCTTGAGGATGACATCCAGAAAGGTGTCAGGGCATCTCTCCACTTCGGCTGAAGAAGTACCTGACAGGAGGACCAGGGAGATCATCGTCTCCATCGGCCTCCGGAGGGAATGACACAGTGAGGTCAACATATCGTCTGTCCAATGATGGCTTTATCAGTTTCTGCATCCTGCAGAGAGTCAGAGGCGAGGTTATTAAGATCGGTACACACAAATCATTTCAATGTGATTCATGTATATGCATTTTAGAATTGGTTTAAAACAGCAGAGGACGTGTCACAGAGCAGAGATGCCCCAGCAAACAGAATCATTATCAATTAGACTCCAACAAAACATACATTCAAGCAAAGGGTCACCGGATGTGTACTAATGAGATAGCATATCTAATGCTGTATATAAAGGATGCGCTGTGTTCAATTATCTTTTGAGATTCCAAAGACCTTTAGAGGATCACTTTGGTAAGTCTGATCCCTAATTTGGGAAAAGTCTAGCAGACGGGCAAAGTATTCTTCAGAGGTCAAAAAGATCATTTCAAAAATTGAAGATAATGGAATCACTTGCGTTAATTTGAGTCTCTTCGAGTGTCCAGGCATCACAGGTACGTACAGCATCTTTACACCATGGACAACCATCGTCGGTTCAATTCCATACTTTTCCTGAAGTTGCACAAAAAAACAGAATTGCCAAAGTTATAATTCTATCAAATACAATGACACATCAGAACTCCAAACAGACCAAGAAAATACAATACAAGTTTCTTACCCTGACTGCATTCATGAAGTCAGAGAGAGTGAAGTCTTCATTGCCAAAGATTGTCCAACAGTCCCAGATGGAGAAATAGATGTTGTTCCTGAGAGAGACGTCATAGACCCGTCACTACTTAACATTGCTATAATAATAATAATAATAATAATGAGATTTGTCTACAGATTCTACATTTGGCGCCATCCTGTAGTCAGAAATGTCCCTTTGCTGATACGACGGTTCAATTAAAGTTGAGTGGGTCATTAGATGTCAGATGTCATATTTTCCATATTGCCTGCCACCAGCACATCAGCCCTAGGAGTGAGATGTTTGCTTGCTGCCTGGTTTGTCCCACCTGCTGACCAGTATAGTTCTGACAGAACCAGTCGGTGGTTGTGGTGCTCTGGCTCCTCGTTACATATGTATGATTAATTATGGTGGCGATGATAACATTATTAGAAAAGATAATTATTTTTTGTCATGTCTGTTGAGTTCAACATTATCATTATACCGTAGTCCAAATCGATTATCTTAACAATTTTTATCATACCCCAGTCCATAATAATATATACTGCCACAGAATGACACATGCACACACCAAGACCCATTCCAACATTAACTTTTCCTAACTGGCTTACCGGCTGACACCCTGCCTTAGTATGATTATTTTTATTATTTCATATTTCTGTCTATTGTCCATTACACCCATTGCCTTAGTATTATTGATTATTACAGTTTTTGTTCTACTCGCTATTGTCTATGTCAAGCACCCAGTCTTAGTATTATTGTTTTTGTCCCATTCTTTTGCACACTGCAAAAACAATCAATTAAAAAAAAGACTTTTCAGTGCATGGAATCTAGACAGCAATGCAAATGTTTAAAATTTGAAATCTAATTAAATAAAAAATGGATGGTGTTTGATCACCACCAAGAGAAGCATTGAGATAAAAAAATCAAAAACTGAAAACTGCACGAGCTCCTACCTGATGAGTGCCCTCTTGACTGCAGCAGGTTCAGTGAAAACCACTACAGGGATGGCCAAGTTAAAGAAGCAGTTTTTGAAAGATTCAAACTCATAGGCTCCAACCACCTTTATCAACTCAAGGGCCACCTGGGTACAACAAAATGGTAACTTTTAGTAGTGATACATTTCACAAGTAGTGCATATGAACATTGAAGAATGAGATCATTTCACTAAAGCAAAGGCTTTCAGCTCTATTCTCTTTTCAACACAATATTGTACTCAGGGTGCTGCTCATCCAGATGTTGATTTCACACTTGTGTGTGCAATCCTCCAAGCTGCCTGATTTCCTACTGGGCCAGAAACTCCGGATGGATCAATCCACTGTTTTCTGGTAGAGAACTATGGCTTCAGCCATGCAAGACGCTGACTCACTTCAGCTTGACATTGAATAGCAAACTGCTGCAGTGCATGATGATAATCGTGGTCTGATGAAGCCAACAGAATCACATAAATTGCAAACAGTGGGAAAAGCTTTCCTGAATTTTGAACCCCAGATCCTGATGTGCTTTGAGACCCATGAAAATCACAAAGAGAACTGTGATAAGGGACAGCTATGGTGGAGCCCAGCACTAATTTTAAATGTGTTTAATTTCCGTGATACAGCTGTTACTTGTTTAGAAATGTACGTAATGACTTGGACTCTCAGTTGGAACATGGTTGTAAGCCAGACAGAGCTGGTCAACGGTTCACGGCGATCAACAATTGATTAAGGTCTCCTTTCCAGTCCTCTGGCATGAGCGTTCCCCAACGTATGCTGAGCTTTGTGAAACCACAACTTTTTACTCGCATCCTCTGGTTCCTATGTTCTAACATGGTGTTTGTTGTGGCTTATCCATCATCTCTCCGTGACATCATGTTATTGAGCAGTAATTCTGAATAAAGTATCAGGACAACGACAGCCAACCGGTATGTGGAAAGAAAGTTGTTCTCACCAAACCAGCCACTGCAGCTGTTGCTGTAGCAATAGCAGGGATGATTTTGCCGGCAATGCGTTTGGTCTTGAGTCTGTCGGCCGGCTCGATGGAGTACATCCTGGCTCTGAGAGCAGATGCTGATGCAATAAAGTCCAAGTGAGCATTGCTGTCATCATCCTTTTCAAACTGCAGAGGAGTCATCTGTAGCCTCTCTACATTTGAACACACAGACACTATCATTAATTAGTAAAAAGTATTTTTAGGAAGTTTCTCATTTAGGCTTCATATAGTTAGGCTTTATATATAAACTTAAGCAGTATTGAATGACCATTTACAAATGTATACCTGTTGCGACTCTGTCAGAAGCGATGGCCCGCTCCAGCTGCATGATGGCCTCTCTCTCCTCCTCACTACTTAGAGGCATCTTTATCAGAGAAGGTTTCTTTGCTTCTTCATCTGTCTCTATACACTGGAAGGGAGAGTTCCTCAACACTTAGGGACACTACTAAAACTAGGATTTATTCACTCAGATAGAAATAAAAGATCATATCAATAGATACGCTTACTTTCTCTGATGGTCTGTACTGTGGTATCTTGAAATCGGAGAGAATTTTGGTCACCTCTTCTTCAGACATATCCTAAGAAAGAAGGCAAAGTCGTCATTCAGCGATAGAGTATGATTGAGACAATATGTGTGGGTATGTGAACTACCTTTTCTGAGTAAGGGATGTTATAAATCGCTGCAAAAAGACGGGCAGTGCTGACAATGAAAGTGAAGTGCCTGAAGGGGTAAAAAAAGGAGGATTTGGCGAGCTTAGTTATGCAATCATAAAATACTTGAGGCCTAAAATGTAATAATAGAGCATACTCACAAAGAGTCTTTCGAGTCGAATTCAAAAGGTGCTGGAGGTCTTTTGGGGGACTGCCAAAACAAACCTGAGGATGGGAAAATGAAATTCACTATTATTCTTAATGGAATTATACTCATTAAATGATTGTGGAACAATATGAGAAATCTAGATATAGAAGTGTTTGACAAATACATACTTCCATCTTTCAACCTTGTGTCCAGGGGGAAAGAGTGCAGAAGCTGCAGAGCCTATATAAAATTGTTGGTGAAAAGAAAACATTGCATATCATATTGTGTAACTTTCCGAAATGCACAATGAGGACACTCATTACCTTTCTCTTGAAATACTTTTCAAATTTCAGGCGGGCAAGAGTGATGCACTGCTCCCACTGGCTGGGCCTTCTGCTCAACAGTTTAATGACTTCAAATGAACCCTCCAGACTTTCCCCCGCCTGTATCCTCTAAACACACAGAAACACACATGCAGATCCTTTAGTCATTATTACAATGCTTGCATTGATCAACACAATGGCTACATCTGCTAAGTCAGAACAAGAACAACACCTCATGTCTTACCTGTAACACAACTTCAGGCGAGGCGTTTGTCTGCCAGAAGGAGTTGAACGTGGACGGCTTGTGAGCGAACGCATTTTCGAACTAAACGAAGACGAATTGAAAGATTCCGTCAGTACATAGACACAAACTGTAAAACAAAAAGAAAGACAAAGATCACTTAGTGAGTTTTGAGATGACTCACTTTGTCTCTGGCCCATTGGATGGTGTGCTCTATGACGGAAGGAAAAGACTTCAGAGTGCAGAATGGAATCTCCTCTTCTGGGGGGTCCCTCTGGTAAGAAAAGGAAATGATATATTTGGGAGCATTGTTAGGACTCTGGTGCGTGTGTTTTATTAATATAGGTGTTAAACAACAAACCCTCACCCATACTCACATGACTATTGTAGGACTCAGTCAAATTTGGCACAATTATTTCTGTGTGTCCTTTAGTTCCCATTGTGCCAGAGTCCAGGAGAGGTTTCTGATTGGATACACATCGGCTGCAAAATAAATGTCCGCAGGAACTCATTATAATGTGTTGACAAAATTTTGGAACATCTACGCATTTAATATGAGGGTTGGGTTCTGTCGCGAAAAATCTAATTAGGGCCAAAACTCGGGAAACTAAAATCAAATGATTGTTTTACAGAACACTGTCATTAGCATTTTCACAAACCTGTCTACATATCTCCGAGCTTCGACATTGTCCAACGCAGTGACCACTAGGTTCAGTTGGGAGAAGAAGCTGTCATTGTAGATGTTCTCGTTGCCTGGATACAACTTATTAAGGTGAGCATCCACATGCAGGTCTGGGTTGATCTCGCAAGTGGCTTCTGCTGCTGTGGTACTCTTTGGTTTCTGAGAAAAGACAGAAAAAAAGGTGTGAATATTGGTGCAGTTGGTAAAAACAATTTTATTAATATAGCACCAAATCACAACAAATATTATCTCAAGGCACTTTTCAAAAAATGCAGGCCTAGACCGCACTTTTTATTCTCCAGTTTTTTTCTCCCTGTTGTCTCCAAGCACTTGGCGACAGCAAGGAGAAAAAAGTGCCTTTTAACAGGCAAAAACCTTGGTTCAATCGAGCTGTTCTTTTTTTTTTTTTTAACTCTGTCACAGTTCCTTAGTACAAGAGTTGGATATTTTTATGCAATCCATAATAACATAAGAGAGTCACATAGCAGAGGAGATACAATTTTCTAGTTAGGGTAAGAAAAACACTTCCCAATTCATGGGTTGTGTAAATCTAAAGTGGAGTTTCGCTAGAGGAGTTAAGGTTCTGAAAAAGGAAGCAAAATGGGAAATGAGTAGTGTGGAGAAGAAGAAACTGGTATTAGGAAGTGGATATCGGTTTACCTGTATATGATGTGGTCTGAAGAGAAATTGACGATTTAGGTTGGACTTTTCTATAAGGTCTGGATCCGTAATGCATACCTGAGAATTGACAGATTCCAAGCACAATCTATCACTTAACACATCTTTTGCAAGCAATGAAAACTATTATTATATGGAAGAAAAGCAGTCAAACAGAGAAGAATAAAAAATTTGCCCACCTGTCCTGAGCTTTTTGCCAGTCCCACTCCAAGCAGAGCAAAGTTTTTTAACATCTCACAGCCTATGGCACCACAGCCCACCTGCAAAAGAAGATGGATGTTGGGTTGATTTGGACATAATCCTTAAATAGTTAAGAGACCTTTTCTTTCCTTTACAAGCCTTACCATAAAAACCCTGAGCTTGTGTAGTTCTAGACACATTGATTCACCGATACAAGCTCGCAGTCCATCATACCGATCACCCCTTGGTAGAAACTCCTCAGGAGAAATGGACTGAAGTGGTCTGACTACCTCGATGGCATCGAGATAAAACTTAAGATAAAAGAAAAAGAGGAAGATGAAATTACATTTAAAATTAATGGGACATTTTCAAGAAATCGGGAACAAAATATATTAAAACCTATTAAAGTTGGTAGGTTTCATTAATTGTGATGTAATGGGGATGGGGCAGTTTGAGGTAAAGATATTGAACTAATAAGCAACATGTCACTTTGGAAAACAACATTTCAAATTCAGTATCATACCCATTGCTGCAGAGGTGAGAACTTCCCTGTGACGGCCTTTAGAACTTCCTGGCTGGCCAAACCTCCTACAGCTGCTGCTAATGGAGGAAGAGTTCCCCTCGCGGTTTTTGATATACAACGTACTAACTCAGTATTCACTGGCGCCTGAGAGAGATAGGAGCGAAAAAGATATTAAAAGGATCCATGTGCATGGAATCTATCTAAGATTATGAATGTTTGGAAAAAAGGGAAAGGACTTACTTTGTTCCTGAGAGTTGTATTCACTTCTTCTGTTAGCTTCAGTAAACCTTCAGCATCCTGCAGACACCTGACAGCATCAAATTGAAAAAATTGAATCAACTGAATTTGTCACATTAAAAAACCAGGAGGAAGATTAATCATAGTCTGGGAAACTAAATGTATATAGAACACAGAGAAGATTGGAATGAAGAGACATATTTGGTTTACCCAATATTAGGAAGTCGACTGTGTTGCTCCTGAAAGGTGTCCAAAGCCAACATCGCTGCGTGAATCTGAAGTGGTGCCTGATGGGTACATTAATAAAATGAAAGATTACAAGGAACATTCTCTATAAAAGACAGCATTGTGTTAGTGAATGGGATACTGTACTGCAAAGGAAGGTTGTTTAAGTATAACCATCTCTAACATATCTGGCTTCCCTGAAACTAACCCTAGAAATCCTGGATAACTTGTCATGATCTCAAATTTGTTAACCAAGAAAAAACAATGAGCAGATAACCAGCGTTTACTAAGATGCCGTGTGATTCAAGAGTAGACATATGCACTCTTTCAATCGTAAATACAGCAGGAAGGCAATTTTGGGCCTTAAGGGAACCTAAAGCTATGTCATAATATTGCTGAAAGCTGACTGGATGTATTCTAGCAGATTTGATTCAAAGTTAACCTGCTCTGAACCAGCTTATACTGTAGTTATTAGATTTGGCAATATACCCGAGTAAAGTGAGACAGCTTTGCAACAGAGGTTGCAGAAGGCCAAATTTAGCCGCCAAATGTCTAATTTGTTTCATGTGGTTTATGATCCAGTCTCCAGGAACAGCTTTAAACTCTCACCTCTGGTTTACTGAAGTCTGGAGTCAAGACCAGAGGATCCTGCAACTGTTTCTCTATTGTCTCCTAAAATACATATGTGGATAAACATTGGAACAGACATAGAAGATTATGTTTATTTGAAATGTATGCCATTTTTGTTGAATTGGGACGACCAGTAGTTAACTTACAAATCTGTATGTCTTGGGGCTTTTCACCAGAGCGAAGAAACCTCCATGTGCATATGGTTGTAGTTGGAGTGTGTCTCCTATTGCAAAACTGTAAGGGGTTTTGACTAATACCACAAATAAACAAACACATAAAAAAAAAGAGACAGAAATTGCTTAGACAACATTATTATAACATTAATTCAAACTATACAGAACATGACTCACCAAATCTATTACAATCTACTAGTTCAAAATAAGACAAAAATAACGGACCAAGTACAGTGGTCCACTCAGGCTGTCTGAGGGGTAGGTAGGGGTGAGAAAACGTGAAGCTGGATTTTCAATAATCAAGGAATTTCAAACCCTTGCTATAATTAAAAGATTTTGTTTTATTGCGAGACTCAAAAACCCCATTTAAAATGGTTTAACCATTTAGACGAACATGAAAACAATTAATTTCTAAGCATGTATGGCAGCCTTTCACAATTCATATGCTGCATTTCCCCTGAAAGGATATTAGTCTTCAGGTTTTCTCCAGTTTAAGGGCACCCATAAGTACATTCTACCATGCCTTGTCCTCTGAAAGCGCAGCAGAGACGTGCCTTTTCAACATTTTCGCAACTGGAAAGAAACCCAAGAGGCCACTTTTGTGCACCGCTAATGCACCACAGAGTGCACTTCATCACGTTTTATCTGCTATACAGACATCCAAGACGGGATTTTGAAGCATTTTTTCTAATCATGGGCCCCCGACTTGAGACCACCAGTTACCCAGAGCTTTACAGTAGATATATGAATCACCAGATATAAAGCTTAAGGTACAAAATATTTAAATTTCAATAAAAATAAATAAATGATCTACCATGTAGAAACAATACCTGAAACCTGTCGAACAGTGCCATTGAGTTCCTCCATGCCATTAACCTCTCTGAACACAACGCTCTGGCCCGTCTGTAATCCATGAGGCTGGTTGTCCATGCAAGTTACCACCCCTGGATTACCCTGCAGGGTCAGAAGTAGGTTAAATGTTACTTTTTAGCATACATTGTCTTTATAGGCAAACTCAACTTAATTTATAAAAAATCGAGAAATATAACTTGTTTTATTACATTTAACAATTAAAAAAAGAATCTCCGACATGAGAAAATTCAATCCCATCAAAAAATTAACAGCAATCTGCTAATTTTTAGGTGCACATATGATGAGAAATAGAAGTTAAAGACTGTTAAGTTCAAGAAGACATGTCTGAGGTCTTGAGACTACCTGACTGATAGTTTGGATGAAAATCTCCTTGGGCTCCTCTCCTGTGGGATCCGACACCTCAAACTCATCTCCAAAATCACAAAAGACCCGTGCACAGATTCCATATGTGTCACAGCCAATGAACTAGCAAAGACATACGATAAAAGTTAGTACACGGGCAAATAGTTTGATCAATATTTGACCATACTGTAAGTACAGAAAGATGTAATGTATAGCCACTGCAGAGGCTGCAGACTCACTCTGATGGTGGGTTGTTGGGAGTGACAGAACTCATTCACTCTCTTCTGAAGGCTTAGACTGGCTTCAGTCAGAACCACACACTGGAAGAGATAGCAGAGCAGACAGCAGATATTTTAGAGCAGACACTATATCTAAATTGCTTCATGAGCGCAACATGGCATGGGCCAAAGCACTTAAAACCGGTTTAAATTCTGATTGGCTTTATTTTAGACAACCTGCTACTACTGTTGCAATCAGGAACAAAAAAAGCCCAACATTTTCTCACTGAAAAAAACACCTGAATGACCTCAAGAAGTTCTGAAAGACCGTTAAATAATTAGATGGAGACAGAAACAACTCAGAGCTTCCACCATGCATTAACGACTCACACGTAGTAACCGACAGGACCAAGATGCTTGACTGCTTCAATAGACATTTTATTGCTTCAGGTTCCATGTTTTATTCCCTCGGTGTTCCACATTACAATTGCCTTCCTGCTGGTCCTGATTAAGACAATCCTTTAATTTTAATATCGTAACAATTTTAGAATTATATATAGCGATTTGAAATTTTGGATTCTAAGAAATCAGCAGGTCCTGATCTTTAATAGCCCTATTTCCTTAAAGCTTGCAGATTTTAATCGTACCACTTTTAAATTATGTTTTTATTGTTTGTTTTTTTAACAATCTGGTTTTGGGAAAAAGCACAGTACTACTACAGCAGGCCTGAAAGTAGTAAACAAATAACATGCAACATTGTGCAGCCCTTTTTAATGATCTATCAAAGGCTTTCGATACCATCAATTACGACATTGTGAGGCAGAGGCTCATTAGTGTTGGACTGTCAGAACAAACTGTTCACTGGTTTGTAAATTACCTGTCAGGCAGATCTCAATGTGTGCAGCTGAAGGTCATTCCTCTAGCTCTCTCAGCATATCCAAAGGTGTGCCCCAGGGATTAATCCTGGGCCCACTCTTTTTCATCATATATATATATATAATATATATATATATATATATATAATAAATATATATAATATATATATATATAATATATATATATATAATATATATAATAAATATATATATATATATATATATATATATATATAAATAATATATATATATATATAATAT
>VRLP01003261.1:32500-67631 GCA_009660295.1 Lophius piscatorius | reverse complement strand
GGGGATCTGGGTAGTTCAGAGGCCAGCAGAGATATATAGTCCCTCCAGCGAGTTAAACCCCCTTGAATGGTTTCAATTTGCTGACAGATTTGCTGACTAGGTACCTAGTTGGAAAGGGATAATGTCATGAAAAGTTAGTGGTCCATTGGAATGTTCTAGAGAACAAAAGCTAATTACATCAATGACCATGTAGCCTCATGGTTTGGACGGAAGACTTGTGTAGGGGGTATAGCTCAGTGGTAGAGCATTTGACTGCAGATCAAGAGGTCCCCAGTTCAACTCTGGGTGCCCCCTAAGATTTGGAGCTTGTCTCCAATTAGTATGAATGAATTTGCATCATGATATTGTTGACATTACTCTGACTACAAAAGTCTGAATGATTGTTTATAGTGATGTTTTTGAGTCTAGAGCGACTCCCACCGGCGCAGCTTTGTGAAGAAAGTCGACAAAAGATGACGTCAAAGTCGCATGAATTCCAATGTGACGGTTCGGACTGAGGTCCTACTGCAAAAAGTCTGATATGTGTTGGATTTATGATCATGTATAGAAGTGGCCAAAAATGGGAACTGGAAAGATCAGATTCCATGTGGTTTGTGCTGTTGACTATTACATGAAAAAGTCACAATGAGCCAAAAATCTGTGCTGGACAATATTTTTTTTCCTGCAGTGTGAAAATAGCCTCAGACAAAGATGATCCTTTTCATCCATTGGAGGAACCCAGAGTTGAACTGGGGACCTCTTGATATGCAGTCAAATGCTGTTCTGTCACATTTTGCAAATTTACTGCAAACATACAAACAGTGTTCAATCACTTACCAGTGAGTGAGTTGCCATTATCGTCCATTTTCGCAGGTGGACGATAATGGCGGTTCCAGAGAATCGATCTATTGATAACAATGACCGTTTTCAATCATGGTTTGTTAGTGGTCTTCATGTAGGGGGTGTAGCTCAGTGGTAGAGCATTTGACTGCAGATCAAGGGGTCCCCAGTTCAACTCTAGGTGCCCCCTAGACATACCCAATGGTTTTGTCTGTTACCCTGAAAAAAGTTTTGACTTACTTGTGTTCAAGAGGAGGATGAAAGCATGCTGGCGGCGCTGAGCAGAGTTAAATCCCCTCGGGCGGACTACCGGGCCGCTCCATTTTCTCCTAAACATTTCATGAGTCTTCATGTTCGCTTTGATGGCGAGGTTCAGCGCTCCGATGCTTTTCCTTGTTCTAAATAATAAGTATGATCCTCCATTCGTCAAAACACAAAACAGTTTTCCCAGTAACAACTTACAAACGTGAAATACCACCTTTCACACAGCTGTACAAACATAATGCCTCCATGAAAGTGAGGACCCCCCGCTGTGGAGATGACCTTTTCCAAACTAACAATTAAAAAGATAAAATCAGTTTCAGCTTATAGTAAAAAATAATAGATAAAAAAAAACATAATTATCAATATTATATTCCATTTATTCAGGGATTCAAGCAGATTTTACTCACTGTGCCTTTAAAATGGGTTTCAGAGGGTTAATCCCGCCCACCAGAACCACACAGCCGTAGAGAGGGACGTCCAGCTGTCCTCTGCTGGGTAGTGGACTCAGTAGCAAAGCAAACAATCTTTTATTTGATGAGGAGTTCAAGGCAGAGTTCAGCAACAGGTAATCAGGCGGTGAAGGGCGAACGGAGCAAACAAAAGGGAAGGCAGGCGGAACATTAGAGGATCAAATGAAGAGGGGGGGTAATGAGGGAGTGGGCATTGGAGAGTATCCAGGAGGGCCGGAGAGGAGCGGCAGGTATCGGAAAACGAAAGGACTGGCTGCAAAAACAGACAGAAGTGCATCAGTCAACAGAAATTGCCTTTTTGACACGGACCCTCATTTGCCTCCAGCATTGCCCTAAAGTCCCGGCGGCACTGGGTTATAAAAACATCGTTAGTGTTGTAGCTGACTGCATGTCAGCGCCGTTTTCAGCGGGCGTCATCCACAAGGTGCCCATTAGTCTGAGATTTGTGACAGGTTCTAAAGTCCTGAAGGAGTTAAAGCTGCTGCTTTTTTTTTTTAGAACAAATATAACCTTTTTCTTCAACATCTTCAACTTTTTCCCATTATGGCGTCGCACCTGAAAGCAACACCGACATGATAACACGATACCTGGACCATCAGAACCAGCCGCGAGAACCCTGCTTCACTTTGGACTCATTATCCGTTTGACAGTTATCCTAGAAAAACAATGATTAAAAAAATGGCAGTTTTTCGTCATGATCAAACTCAGAGACTTTCAAACGTCCGTCAAATTCGACAGGAAACTAAATCCGCAAAGTTTCCGCCACAATGTGACAGGAGGTGGAAGTCTGTAGTGGTATTTGTTCTGGTGCCACGTGAACAGTGAACGATTTATTCCGGATCATGGATAGATGGTGATGTCCCCCAGAACCGCAGACATTATCCGTGTATTTATAGGAATTCAAGGATCCAGTTAACGATCACCAAACGTAAGAGATTATTCCTACAACCAGACTCCATCTCTCCGTTCTTCTCGTTTTTATCATATATTTATAATCATCACCACATTTTCACATTTTATTTCAAAATAGACCATAGTGTGAGGAAGAACTGGTCTACAGCCAGAGGGAGCTAGAACTCCAGAATCACAGTTTTCAGGTCTTCATTTCTCAACTCTTGGTCTGATTTTAATTCAGATTTATTTGGCGCGTTTGATTGGACTGGAGGAGATCTAACTTGTAAAATCATATTTTACGCTAATAGTTCATATTTTATTCACCGGTGTGAGATATATTATGTAAAATACTATTTTTTTGGGGGAGGGGGATCATTTCCTAAGCTGTGCTCTGATTTAGTCCAAATTCACCTCCTAAGAACCGCCTCTTCCAGGTCCAACTTGTTTTATGTAATTGTTGTTATTCACAAACCATTTGTCCAATTAAGACTCACATTGGGTTGAGTCCCTATGGGATCTGATCCTAGAGCAGACGGTTGACTTGAAGGTACAACGCAGGGGATCGAGGGCTATGAGAGCATAGGCCTAGTTAAGTCATGATAACAGACATACATATGCCAAAAGAACATTTTCGGCGCCTCCTTGAGGTTTTACTGATAACAGGAACCCAGCGGTGCCGTTGCCTTTATTTCACCCCCTTCACATTATTAAATAAATAAAGTTAAAAATCCTTTTCAAAAATAAGTGAAAAGAAAAATACTGTACTAATTGTTTTTAGCTTGTAATACATTTTTTTAAAATAGATATATAATAGAGTCATATTTAGCATTTGAGTTTTTTCCCCAAAAGTCTTTGACTTAAGATATATCTACAAGACATTACGGTAAATTACCGTAAAAAACAGATATAATGTCAACCTGTTTACAGTTATATAGTTATATAAATGCATAAAATATTACATAGAATAACAGTAAATTACAACAATTTCAGACGTTTAACCCAAAAATCAAGATTATTTCAAAGGGTTTACCGTATCTTTAGCATCTTCTGTCTGTATTACGGTACGTTGTTGCTAAATAGTCAAAGTCGTTTCTTTACATTTTCGAAAGATTAAAAGTCTGTTCATTTATACAGAAAAATACTCTGTTCTGCTGCCCCTCGTCTGTGGAATGCCCTCCGGACCATCTGAGGGCTCCACAGACGACTGAGACTTTTAAAAAAAGACTTAAATCTTCCATTTTTAGCAGAACATATAACTTTTAATTAACATTGCTGCTTTTGGTCATATTTTTACACAATTATTATTATATTTTTTATTGATGCTTTTAACTGCCTTTACCTTGTAGCATTTTGAGATTTGATCCAAATGTTATATTTCATTTTTAATTTTACGGTTCTTTACTGTTGACATTTGACAGTTTTTGTTTTACAGTAATTTCTAATGACATTTTTTTTAGTTGTAGTTTAGAGTTCAAGTATGTAATGTGACATCATATGACATCATCAATTTTTTTTTTTTTTACAGTAAAATCCTGGAAACCAGTATTTATTTTTTTTCAGATCATAAGTCAAAGAGTCAGTTTGTCCAGCAAACTGAAAGATATTTTTTAACCTTAAAATGCTAAGATTTCACTTTCTAATCTTATTCTTTAATATGCGATGGTCTTAGATCTTGAAGAATTTGACACATCTTTGAATTTTATTCTTTCATATTTGGTTTTGTTTTAGGAATCTACAGCACAAACTTACGTCTTACAACATATTTAGTTCAAGAAATTAAATGAATTCTTAGTACTTTGTAAGGTATTAGCACTTTGAGATTTGATCCAAATGTAAAGTGCATTATAAATTAAATGTATTATTATTAATATTATTATATTCATATATATATGCAATAAAGTCCATCTTAATGGAAATGAGATTTTTTATACAGTTTCGGGAAGAAAAGAAACAATGGCGGTAAATTGAATCCGAGTTTTTAGAAGAAAGGTCGTATATATAAATATATATATATATAAATATATATATATATTTATATATAAATATATAAACATTTTTTAAGGCGACCCAATGAGTGCAGATTTTAATTACGTGTATTTTATACGACAGTTATGTCGACGCCTCGTACGCGTAAAGCCTTTGATGTAAAGCCGTCCACGCGTCCGTATGTTCTCATTAGCCGTTAGCTCACCACTGAGCGGGATCTCACTTCCCAAGTGCTAGTTAGCTAACCAACGCTCATTCGAAATATTAGCGAAATGACACAACTGTGGCGGTTATCAGCGGCGGCAGCATCCACCGCCGCCTCCCTTCATACATGATTCAGAGCACACCAGAGATCCAACACGTTTTGATCTTCAGTCGGAGGAACGCTCCAGATCTGTGCTACATGCTTACATGCTTGAGGCTACTGACAACTGCTTCCCCGGATGACATTTTGCTTGATAATACAGTCGCTGCATCGGCTCACAGAGTCGGCGAGAGATAAAGGATAACGATTATTCCGCTATCAGCGGCCGAGGTTAGCCACTGGCTGCTGTGAGCGGAGATATTCCGGACCTTTGCTTCCGCGAGGACAGACTTCCAGCTCTTATCTGCAGAAGTTGAATGGTATTATGGGTAAAAGAAAAGGCGACGGAGCGGCGCGTCACGATCCCTCAGCACTGAGAGTATGAGAGTTTGTCGCTCCACTTTTGGTTCAGACTGATAGGAAACTAATTCTGTGCTGTCGTCACCGACGGCCAGAGTATGTCCCCGGAAAGACCCCGATCCCCTGCGCTGTACAAACGACCCCCCTGATGGAACTCCTCTAATTAAATGTGAAGGTTAACATCCAGACGGAAAAAAAACTCCCCTTGTGAGAGTAAAATATAATATACTGTATATATAAAAGTAGTCTCTTTGGACTTAACTGACCTTTCCGAAAATCAATCCAGTTCTTCCTCACTCTGAGGTGTATGTGGGTACAAATGAAGGTACGTGTTTACCGACACGAGTAACTCGTCCTTGCTCCTCATGATGGGAGGTTAAACGGTAATTATTCGTCAGAGAGATAAGGTGAGAAGGATCTTATAACTAGATCTACGCTCTCGTCCCCAAGGGCAAAGGTATATTCCCGAAAAGTCCCCAATCCCCTGCGTTGTACAAGCAATCCCCCTGATTGGTCTCCTCAAATTAAATGTGAAGTTATTGCCACAGTGGTTTCAGTAAAAAAAAAAGGGAATAAAATCTCATAAACTCATAGATAAAAATATGGATAAAATATGATTTATATACAGGATAGATCTCCTCAATACCAAATCTGGACTGAATCGGGTCAACAGTTGAGAAATGATGGCCCAAAAACTTTTGGAGGTAAAGCTCCCCCTAGTGTTGGAAATTTCTGACCTTTCCTGAAATCACTCCAGTTCTTCCTCACACTAAGATCTATGTGAGCGTCAAATCTGACAATGATCCATGAAATGGTTTTTGAGTTTTCCCGTTCACACGACGGATCTGCGGATGCGGCGGCGGATTCCTGGTTTTTGACGATTCCATAATATCGCAGACTTTTTCCGGGGATGTAATGAAATGAAAGACGCGGCAACAAGATCAGATACCAGTGATCTGAGACGGTGATGTTTGTAAGAGGAAGAGTGTTCTGAACGGAACCACATGAGGTTATTAGAACTGGAAATTAGGCCCATTTATAATTTATAGCAGATATAATTAGACTCCATCTGTTAGCGTTCTTAATCTTTGGTCTAAAATGAGTCTTTCCCTCTCTTGGCCACACCTTCTTGACATTTTCTCACATGTCTTCCATCACCACATGTCACGGCGCCGAGCATCCCGAGCACCACATTCATCTCACTCACTCCCCCACCACCCCCCACCCCGTTCCTCCACCCGCCCCTCGCTGCGCTCACCCAAAA
Source organism: Lophius piscatorius (assembly GCA_009660295.1). Classification (NCBI taxonomy): domain Eukaryota; kingdom Metazoa; phylum Chordata; class Actinopteri; order Lophiiformes; family Lophiidae; genus Lophius; species Lophius piscatorius. The sequence continues at coordinate 61,270 of VRLP01003261.1, read as the reverse complement.
GCCTTTTGATGTGTCACTTCACATCTCGCCCTCAAAGCTGTGAAATCTCAATTTTCTGATAAGAGCAACCTCAATTTGTCAGGAGATACTATTTATAGATCTGACGGAGACCGAGCCGCACGATTTGCAATAATTCCCAACAAGCCGTCAGAGGCCGGCGCCACGTTTGTGTGAGGCGTGGACCGCGCTGCCCCGCTTGAATCTCCTGATGGAGACGCATCCAGGCAGCGGGTTTGAAAGGAGGCTCTGCGACACTTTTATTTGGCCCGTGTGTTAGTCATACACGGGTCCACCGGGGCCCAGATTCCCGTTTGAACTTGAAGCTCCTGAGGGTTGAAGCTCCTTTAATGTCTCAGTTCGACCAGGAGAGCGTGGCGCCGTCGCCGGCTCAAACGGACCCACACTTGTGAGCTAATGAGCTTCTGTCAGAGAATATGTTCAATATATTTGATTGCACAGAAAATTATTTCGTTAAGTTCTTCGGGTTTGAATCCAGACTTGTGGCCGTATTTACGGAACACCGAACTCCTAACTTGACCCGTTTTTAACCCGATGTTTGAGCGGTGTGATTGTCGGGACTAATTTGGGGCTCGTTGGGTTGCGTTCGCCTGCGGTGGACGGTGGGATCAAGGACCGGTCAGCACTTCCTGGACCCCCACCAGTTGATTCTGACGAGGTTAACGCTTTTTTGTCATTGTACATGCGGAATACGCAACCAGAGCGTCTGAGTTAACGTGGCGACACAATGCATCTGTTGGATAATAAATAACGGCCGGTGAGAACGGTCACTTTTTTCTTTGGTTGCTTTTCTACCATTGTATTGAAATGTAGCCGAAAAACGGTAACTTTTATAAGTCGTTTCTATTTTTTGTGGGTAAATGGCGTCAAACCCGACCGGTCATGGCAGTAGGCCGTCCCCCCTGAGTCTTGGATCTGCTCGAGGTTTCTGCCCGTTAAAGGGCAGTTTTTTCTCGCCATTGTCGCCAAGTGCTGCTGAAGGAGGAATTTGTTGTGTCTGTAGATATTTATATAAAGAGTTTGTTCTGGACCTGCTCTTTCTGGAAAACACCTTCAGAAAACTGTTGTTGTGAATTGGCGCTATATAAATAAAGATTGATTGATTGATTGATTGATTGATTGATTGATTGATTGATAGATAGATGACACTCAGGATAAATAAAGGGCGGCAGCATCGTCTTCAGAGATAAACTGTAGAACCTGGATTTCATCACCATGAGGAAACATCGGGGGGAAATTCCTTTTCAAAAATAAGTTAAAAGAAAAATACTGTAATAATTGTTTTTAGCTTGTAATACATTTAAAAAAAATAAATAGATTAAGGCCAATAGATAAAATGATATTTTGCCTGTTAGCGTCTCATTATTAGCTGGTAAATCTCAACTTGAATTATTATTTCATGTTTGAAGGTTTTCTGTTTCAGAATGAATCGATAAAACTCACAAATGCGTAAAAAGTAGTGACATTCTTCTAGATTCACGAACATCACATATGTAGAAATACGATAAGAAAGGTTTATATCAGCCTTTGAAGGTTGAAAATGTCTTTCAAGTATGCTGGATAGAGTTATATTTAGCGTTTGAGTTTTATTCCCAAAAGTCTTCCGTACTGTCTTGTAAGATATCTACAAGACATTACGGTAAATTACTGTAAAAAACAGATATAATGTCAACCTGTTTACAGTTTTATAGTTATATAAATAACATAGAATAACAGTAAATTGCAACAATTTCATACTTTTAACCTAAAAATAAAATTGTGTTCCGCGTATGGACTAGCTAGAACCAGCATAAACCCGTGGGCTCAGCACTGCCCCCTTTAGTGAGGCAGAGGTACTGCTGCCTCACCTCCTCTTCTTCATCACGGCTTAATGTTGGATCAGCGAGACTAAATATGTTCTACACACACGTGAAATACTCGACCTGTTCTATGAAAGTATACGATAAAAGTGTCTATAAACGTTACATCAGTTATAAACAGTGAGAGAGCAAAAGGCTCGACCCAATTCGTGAGGTACTGCTCGACTCATAGCCGTTTCTCCTCTTTGTATGAAGAGAAAATATGCAAATTCAGCAATTTTGTTCCTTAAAAAAAACATGAAATGATCGGAAGCGTAGAGAAATAACATTTATAGGACATGTCAGTAGAAAAATATTACCATCTATTTTTATTTTATCATGTTTAGTTTTTCCTCACATGTCGTCTGCATGCTGAGGTCCGGAGAGAACGCCGCTACTCAATTTAAAATCTGACAATCTCCTGCGACTATTAAGAAGATGGAAGTGGGTCTTCAGCGGAGCGGCGCAAATAACCGACACGTCCACATCCACGTCACGACGCGCCGCTCAATAGAGAAGAAATTAAGTAAATGTCACAATATGAAACTTAATATCATCGCGAATAAAAGACAAAATAATAATGTTGAATCAGAGAACTCATGCATTCTCAATGATCCAAACCGGAGGGAGGGCCCGGTACCTCTGCTGTGAGGTATATGAGCGTAAAAAAATACACAATAAATCCATATAGAAACTAGAAAATAAACAAAACGTGTGACGGATTAAACTCACATGGAAAAAGAAACTGTGTTTCTATAAACGCTGCTGCAAGACCGGAACCAGAACTATGAAAACTATGAGAGAACGGAGAGTTCAATCTAGGCCTAAACTGTAATTACCAACGTCCGGTGTATATTCCTGAGAAGACCCCAGTCCTTTGCGTTGTACAAAGCTATCCCCCTGATTGAACTCCTCAACTAAAATATAAAATGATGTCCAGAAAAACTGTGTTTTCATTCAAAAGTTCCCCCTAGTGAGTAAATGATGAACTGTTCGAGTAAAATATGATATAAACAAGATTGATTTGATTCATGTTCACCAAATTTAGACTAAATGGGATTAATAGTTGAGAATTCATAGCCCGAAAACTTTTGGATCAAAGCCCCGACTTATGGCGGATATGACTTTCTGATCCCTCTTGAGAAGGCGGATATTTGGCGGGCCAAACTACAGTACCCTCAGGGTCCAACGGGGGGCAGCAGCCCACAACGTTTGGAATCACCGACCTGAGCAGAACCTTACTTCGAACTGATTTTACAAAAACATTGTGTTTTACTCTAATAGTTCATATTTTACGAAAGAATTATTTTCGGACATAACTTCTCAACCGTTGGTCCGATTTAGTCCAAATTTTGACTCCAGGAGATCTTTCTTCTATAAATCTATCTGACTTGAAAAGAACTGTGGTATTTTACTCTAATGGCTCATATTTTGCTCACTAGGGGGAGCTCTCATATGAAAACAGAATTTCCCAACCGGTGGTCCGATTTAGCGCAGTGGTGCCGTCTTCTTGCATGTATCGTATTTTACTCTTAAAGTTCATATTTACTCACCACACGCAGCTTTTTTAAAAACAATCTAATAATATTATGGTTAAGGAGGAGGAGGAGGAGCAGGAGGAAGAGGAGAGGTGGACCTGAGCCCAGAACCTTCTTACTCTGAGGTCACCCACTGAGCCCCTCTACTCTCTCCTCCCCACCCAATGTATTGACATAATTACCAGTCAGGGGTTATAATGTTATGGCTGATGAGTGCAGCACTCAGCTGTTAATGGATTTCCAATCACAGGTGGTCGTTCTAAAAGCTTTTTACGGAATCCACGATCCTCGGAGGAATGCGCGCCTTTTACCGAGCCGCGTCCACAGGAGACGATCGGAACCAGAACCCTGTTCTGCAGCTCCCTCTGCTCCGTGTCACCAGAGTGGATTTTTTTTTTAACTCGGCTGGTGAATCTTCACATCACAGCGGACCGTTTTCTAAAGTACACTCCAGGGATTTTTTAAAACGCACCACTCTTCTCTTTTCTGGCCCAATTTGAGAAAAAAACCCACTTTCCCTCCTGTGTGAAGATCGGCTGCAGCTCCTTATGTAGGACAGGTTCTGTGATGATTCTGAGACGGCGTACGGGTTTTGGTCACGCTCGACTTATTTTTGTCAGTAGTCTTGGGCCAGAAAGGAGGATTTATTTATTTCTTTTAGAAAAATCGCCCTGATGCTTTTATAGAATTAATCCTAAACGACTTCTTCCAGGTGAAAGTAACTCACGAGGCCCGGGGAGAAAATAACCGCGTGTCTGGGTCGGTACCACCGGCATCCTGGAGGCACGGAGGTCCACTGGAGAGCCTGTATGCTAGCAGAGTGGAGGTAAAGAGAACAACGATGGACCGTCAGCGATGGTCCGGACTGACAGGGATTCTGCCAAAAGTCCTTGAAACAGTCATTATCAAAGATCAGGGTCACGGGGGCTGGAACCTATGTCTATCCTTCCTTTCCTTTCCTATCCTATTCTATCCTATCCTTTCCTTTCCTTTCCTTTCCTTTCCTATCCTTCCTTTCCTTTCCTATCCTATTCTATCCTATCCTATCCTTCCTTTCCTATCCTATTCTATCCTATCCTATCTTATCCTTCCTTTCCTATCCTATCCTTTCCTTTCCTTTCCTATCCTTTCCTTTCCTTTCCTTCCTATCCTATCCTTTCCTTTCCCATCCTTTCCTTTCCTATCCTTTCCTTTCCTTTCCTATCCTTTCCTTTCTTTTCCTTTCCTTTCCGTTCCCTTCCTTTCCTTTCCTTTCCTTTCCTTTCCTTTCCTTTCCTTTCCTATCTTTTCCTTTCCTTTCCTTTCCTTTCCTTTCCTTTCCTTCCTTTCCTACCCTTATCCTTCCAACCTGGACTTATTCCCTATCCCAGGAGGAAGCAGGAAACCGGCTTGATTCTGCAGAGACCCGGTCATAAGTCCATGATGGAGAACATGAAGGCAACGCCTTTAACCTGCAGCAACCTCAGGTAGATCCAAACTCATGATGGTCAACCCTCTTCCTTGACCGGTTGGGTCCAGGCCCAGGAACGGAGGAGAAAGTGGACAAAAGAACCGGACAGGCACCGCAATAAGAAACCACCTGAAAGATGGTGGACTTTGAAGACTTTATGATTCGTTTGATTGTTGGAGTGAAACAAGAGCTGAAGATGTTCAGATGTTCTCTGGGAGTGAGGAGGAAGGACAGGATTAGAAAGGAGACATCAGAGGGACAGTCCAGGTGAGACGTCCTGGAGACAAAGTCAGAGAGGACAGATTGAGATGGTTCTGACCCGTGAAGAAGAGGAGGGATAGTGGATCTACTGGTAGAAGGATGCTGGAGATGAAGAAGGAGAAGAGGAGGTTTCTGGACATGTAGTTGGTTGGGAGATGGAAACAGACGATCCGCTGTGGAGACGCCTGAAGAGGACAACCAAAAGAACTTCTTCCTCTTTACTTTGACTTTTTCACAGCATGTAAAACTATATAAAACTCACCACGGATCACATGACACTCTTATTCTTTCACAGACAAACAGGAAGTGGATCCCTCACTACTTCCTACTTTACCTCCAAACGTTTCTAACAATGATGTTTGTTTTCGTCTCATTTTCCCTGCAGAGTTTCATAGATTTACTTTTTTCCTGGGATCAGAGGAAACTTTCAGACCCAGGTCGGTCGTCGGGTCCGGGCGTTTCTCCCACCTGGTGTGCAGGAATGTTCGTGGTTACGGCGAGAGGAGCGAGATCACGCGCCTGAATTAACCATTACGCTTTTTTTTCTCTTCAGAGCCGTGACTCTGTCTCGTGATTTTACGAGCCACCTCTCAAAGGTTTTCTTCTACTTCTCTGCGACCCGCTTTTAACTCCCTTCCTCCTGGGCTCTGGCGGTTCTGCTTAAATCGTTGGGTAATGGCGACACGCCTGGCTGCAGAAACATTAGAAAGCTGCAAAGATGGCAGTATGCTGCGGTCGCTAACGCTAACAAGGCGTTGGTGAAATGGGGGAGGGGGGGGGCGTCATTCGTAGTTGATGTGTGACGTTTATAAATATATCGTTTCTTTGAGAAGCTCAAAGCTTTTTCCTTCTTTTAGCAGCGTTGAGTCACTGTGGGATCTGATCCTAGAACAGACTGATGACATCATAGAAACAGTTAGGTAGAGTCACTGTGGGATCTGATCCTAGAACAGACTGATGACATCATAGAAACAGTTAGGTAGAGTCACTGTGGGATCTGATCTTAGAACAGACTGATGACATCATAGAAACAGTTAGGTAGAGTCACTGTGGGATCTGATCCTAGAACAGACTGATGACATCATAGAAACAGTTAGGTAGAGTCACTATGGACAGTTTTAGATTATTAGCGAGTCACATTTAATGTGAGGAGTTCAATCAGGGGAGATTGCCGGTACAACGCAGGGGATTGGGGGCTTTTTTAAGGGGACATACCCCCAACGACTGGTTTTGTTGTTTGATGGTACACAAGTTAATGATGACATCACTCATGACGTCACATGAGAACTTGAGCCTAGGCTAACTACAGATTTTAGGAACTACCTAAACTTAAACCTGCTTGATCCTGTGTTTGTTAAACTCAGTCTTAATCCCAGATGATGAACTAAACCGGGTTTTATTCTTACTTCTAGCATTTTGTCTCGTCCCTGTTCTTCTCATCAGGACGCAGGAGTTAGCTTAGCATCGGCTTGAAACGCACCTGCTTTTTAAATTACCTCCAGTGGAAACCCATCAGTTTGTGTGTGGCCTCACTGATGATGATGATGATGATGATCAATGATGTAAACAGGTTGGTCGGCTGCTTAAATCCTCATCATGTGACTTTCACATCATGCTGACGCTCACGTTCTTCTGTAGCTTCTTCGTCTTCGTCTTCTTGGACATGATTTGGATAAAATGATGAAGTTATTTTCTCATTCATTTATTTGGATCACCGTGATTGGCTACAAATGTAGCAGACGCTCTTAATGGGGTTAATGACAATAAACAAACAACATAAACAATGTCGTAATCAAAACCCTTCCCTTAAACCGCGATGTGTGACATTGTGCCGTGGCTCTAGTGCCTCTTTGACATAATGACGAGGCTCTAGTGCCTCTGTGACATAATGAGGTGGCCTACATGAACCGTGCGAGGGTATTCATTGATAACACAGTTCAGCTTTCGGCATAAGATTCTTTCAACACTGAAGTCTAACAAACGCCACAAGCCCAGACTGAAAAATGGCCGAGGGAGACAGTCATTTGTTTTGGCTGGGGATCCTTGTTCCATTCAGTGAAAGCTACTGGTGAGCAGCGCTCTCTTTATTTGACTGTGTGCTCCACTGTGAGAAAGGAAAAAATGGCTTTGTATAATCACCAACCAGCCTTAAAGCCCCAAAAAAGGAAGAAAAAAAAAAAGAGAGAGAGAGAGCGAGAGAGAGAGAGAGAAAAAAAAAAGGGTTGGCAACTGTTTTTTGTGCAGAACATTAAAAAGGCAGCAAGAGCGAGGGGGCAGAGGGAGACGTTTCTGACCACAACTCATAAACCGCACTTTATTTAGACTGGCGTGCGCCCATTATTTGTTCACAGGGGCTTTCAGTCAGTCTGAGGGAAATATGTTCCAGCATCTGGGGGAGGAGAGGCGGGGAGGGGAGGGGGAGATGGAGGAAAGAGAAAGAGAGGGAGCGAGGAGGAGGTGGGATGAACTCTTGCCAGGTGTCGTCTGTTGCCATGGAGTTCCATCAGGCGACTCCATCGCCGCTCGGCAGGCTCATCAGAGACTGAATGCCAATGGGAGGGCGTTTGCAGCGAGGAGAAACCGAAAGTGGTTCTGAAGCGCCGGGTTTCCAGCCTACGGGAATGTATAGAATGTGACCTGCCTGCTTGACGCGTGATTGACAGCGAGGGCGCCGTATGCACTCAAGGCGGCTGAGGAGCGCCTCGTAATTCCTGTTAGTTCCTCATTCCCTGGTGAACACATGGATCTGCATGATTTTATTATTTTTTTTAGACATCGCATTGCTACGTGCGTGAAAAGATGGAGCCCCTTAAAACCCAAACATGAGTGACATTTTAGTCTCCGCCTCCCTTACGCCGCCATGATATAAACGGTTTGTATTATTATTCGGCGCAGAGTTTCCACGCCTCATGAATATCATGAGGCGTCGCCGTAAATGTCACCGGCGTCATCCTTGATACGCAAAACAGCTCCGTCTGTGTTTACCTTCATTCCTGCTCAGCATCTACACTCTAAAAAAAAATCACACAGAAGACGTTTTTGTCGCCGCAAGATAAAAACGTTTGCATTTTTTTTTTGTCGTATGAGTTCACCTGATAATGTCGGATAATTCCAGCGACTTAATATTGAGTGTCGGATTCAGATTTTTGAGTAAAGTGAGTGAGAAAACGCTTTACTCAAAAATCTACGTAGATATTGCTCTAAAAGAATGTATCATTGTAAAGGTCATATATTTACATCATGACCTTCATGACCTCATCATCCTCCACCTTCAATGTTCTGGTGGTCGGAACATTTGACTCTTCCTCTTCCAGATGCATAAAAATAGAATCATTCTGAAACCTAATGACGGGGCTGTAGTACCTCTGTGACATATTGATGTGGCTCTAGTGCCTCTGTGAAATAATAACGAGGCAATATTATCATATTATATGTCACTCTGTGACATAATAACATGGCTCTAGTGCCTCTCTGACATAATGACGAGACTCTTGGGCCTCTGTGACACAACCAAGTGGCTCTAGTGCCTCTGTGACATAATGACATGGCTCTAGTGCCTCTCTGACATAATGACGAGACTCTTGGGCCTCTGTGACACAACCAAGTGGCTCTAGTTCCTCTGTGACACAACCAAGTGGCTCTAGTGCCTCTGTGACATGCTGACGAGGCTGTAGCATCTCTGTGAAATAATAACGAGGCTGTAGTACCTCTGTCACATAATGAAGTGACACTAGTGCCTCTCTGGGATAATGACGTGGCTCTTGGGCCTCTGTGACACAATCTCGGGCTCTAGTGGCACCCTGACATAATGCTTTGGATCTAGTGACTCTGTGACTTAATGGCGAAGCTCTAGTACTTCTGTGATGAAGTTTCTATCACGTCTCTGGGATAATGACGTGGCTCTAGTGCCTCTGTGACATAATGACGTGGCTCTAGTGCCTCTGTGGATCCCTGTGTTTCCTTGATTTAAAAAAGATAATCCAAATAACGTGCAACATATAGTGAGAGAAACTTAACGTGACATGAAACTTTCTCATGATCGGAAATAAAGAAACGTTATTCTTCAAACTGAGTCGGTTTTCGCTGAATGCTAATTTCATCAGAAGTTGCCACAACTTTTTTTTTTTAGAGTGTACTGTACGTATTCACCAGCGCTTGCGTCCACCGTTAGCAACTGTTGCTACGCGTAACACCATTGAACTCCACCTCTCGCTGGCTCCTCAAGCGCCAACGACTAATCCATCTGGGAGCCCAGTGAAAGCTCTTGGTGAGACCTCTGGAGCCCCCCCCACCCCCCGTCCCCCCGTCCCCCTACTCTACCGACCCTCTCCTGGACGTTTCCTCATTACTTTATAATATATTCACGCTTATGCTTCCATGGCGCTCACCCCGGCCCTCGTAATGGGAGGAGGCGGCGAGCCGGGCACAATTTTCACTTCATTTTATTGACAAAAAAAACAGCCAGCCGAGCTTCTGGCGGCGCTTCGCCGCCGCTCGCCGCCAAATCATCCTCCAATGTGACGACAGGATAGAGTCTCTCTGCATCAGTGGGGTACCTCCGCCGCCGCCAGCCCCTTGGAGATGCTGTCATTATGCGTGTTTGCAATCATGTGAGCTGAATACCTTGGCTGGAAGCGAGGCGGAGCGGCCGACTGACGATGAGAGGAGAGGAAGAGGGGGGGGGGATGTTTCACCTCCTCGGCTGTGTTTTGGAGCTTTCCTGAAATGCATGCGCTATCATAGCAATGCTGTGTTTACCGCCGCGGGAGGCCAACACAGAGCCGCGGCGGAGGGGCGAGGGGAACGCCAGACACGGAAAAATGAGCAAAACATATACATTAGGACGCTTCGCATTCGCCGAAACACCGGCCCAGCGGAGGAGGAAGAGTCATTTCAATATAAATGCAGGACAAGCGGAGAGTTTGTGTCTTTATATCTGGCCTTTTGAACATCTCCTCTTTTTTTTCTTCTTCTTGTTTTTCAGCTAACGCCATGGAAACATCCAGCAGGAGCACCGGGACTAGGTCTGCTGGGAAGTCAGGATGTCAGTGTTCATTTTCTCTCCGTTACTCTCGGAGGATTTGCCCCCCCAACCCCCCCAACCGTTGGTCACCGGGCTTTCAGTCAAAGGGGTCTTTCTGTTTCCAGTCTCCTCCGTCGTGCAATCAGAGATTTGAGGAACATCTCCACATCAGGCTACTTTGTGGATCAGGAAACCTGCAACATCTGGGATCTGTATTGATTTTCAGTGTGGAGGGGGTGGAGGGGGTGGAGGTCTGTTCTTCCCTGTGAGGTACTCACAGAAGCGATTTTAACACATTGTCGGTGATTTCATGGCTGGACAGAGTGGCTGATGGGAATGTCTTACACAGGAGTATCACAGGCTAGTTCTTCCACATGTTTCTTTTCATCTTTCTTTATTTGACTATTATCTAACCTGAAATATAAATGTTGAATCTAAAGGATCAGAAAACCTGAGAATTTACGCTGTTATCAGAGAAAGTCCCAAAGTAAACACTTCTATCAGCCGTAAACGTGACGCCTTTTGCACCAAAGCGGTTTCTGGGTTGGTTCTGATCCAGTGCCCAACTTGAAACCAGTTCTTAGATTTGCCCTCACAGACGAAATGACCTTAATCACTAAAAACAGTAAATTTGTATATTTTCTGAACAACAATCTGCAACATTTAGATTTAGATTTAATATTTAGATTAATATAAAACATTCTGATAAATCATTTAGATTTAAATTTAACATTTATATATATATATATATATATATAAAACATTCTGATGTCAAAAATTTAACATTTAGATTTAGATTTAACCTTTAGATTAAGATTTAACATTTAGATTTAACATTAAGATTTAGATTTAATATTTAGATTTGGATACAACATTCTGATTTTGATTTTACACTTAGATATATATAAAACATTCTAATACAATTATTTAACAATAAGATTTAGATACAAATATTTCGATTTAGATACAGCCTTTAGATTTAGATTTAATATTTAGATTTGGATATAACATTTAGATTTAGATTTAGATTTAGCATTTAGATTTAGATTTTACATTTAGATTTATACAAAACATTCAGATATAACAGTTAGATTTAGACTCAACATTTTAGATATAAAATTGGGGAACAGCACAGCTACATTTGTCTGAACTCACATTTAACATTTGGAGCAAAAAAGAGGCAAAACGTCGCTCCAAAATCAGCATTTACTACTTTATAAACGACGATTCATTCATCTTATGATCGCAAGAAAAAAAACCGACTTCACGTTTCCGTCGTCACATTCTTTAAGATGCTTTTTCAGACTTTTTTAAACTGATACCGGTGAATGCAATTTTAGGTCCTCTTGTAAATTGTTCCAAGCCGAAAAAAGGATAAAGCAGTTTTTTCCCCAGATCTGTCAAAACAAAACTACTAGAGCTGACACAGAGAAGGGTCAAAGGTCAGCTGAAAGTTGAACCTGCAGTGCTTTTCATATGAAGATGAAGCAGTGATGTTGTGTGCGGGTGGTCAAGGAGGCCCGACCCGCCACATCATCAAGAACGCAGCCATGAAACGTAGGGTTCGGGTTCGGGTTCGGGTTCGGGTTCGGGTTCGGGGGTTAGCGTTAGCTGGTAGCCTCACCCAGAAAAGCTGTTAATATGAAGTTTCAGCGAAAGAACATTTCAGTCTGTCGACCCCAAAGGTGATAATCTCTGAAAATATACGTATCAACAGAAACTGCAGATCATAGAAATATAATTCCTCTCACTTCTGCAAAAACAGTCTTTTTTCACACATTTGAGTTAAAATCACACGATTCACTCGTCAAACTTTTCTGGCTGGCGACAGAGAAGATTCTTCAGAGACTTGGTTGAACATACTTTGGCATCAAACTCATGTTTTTCTCATCCTCCGGAAAATCTTTGTCATCCTTTAAAAGCGCAAGACACAGAAATGTGTTTTTGAAAAAAAATCACAGAGAAAGAGAAATTGTTATGAGTTTTATTCTGTTTCAAACGGTGAAATAATACGGAAGCGATTTCCGCTCCTGCCAGAAAATAAAGAAATATCAGTGTCGCGATATGTTACGTGATGAGCTTTACGTTTACTGTGTTTTTACACGATCATTTTCATGTTTTTCACGTTAAAGATTAAGAAAATTTTACGTTAAAGAAAATTTTCATGTAAAAATTTGAAATAAAAACTTTTATTTTTTTATTTTTTATGAAACTTATTACGTTTTAACGTGATTTTAATTTTTTTTGGTGTTTTTTTTCAACGTTAGAATGTGATTAGTTTCACTTTAGAACTTGCAAATTATCATGTTAAAGAAAATTGGGGGGAAAAATTCTCGTGGAAAAAAAAACTATCAAAAAATGATCAACGATTTTGAATGAAAATAAATCAGGTAAAAACGTAATAATTATTGCGTTGAAACATGAAAATTATCGCATTATAACATGATATGAATTTCTTTAAATTTTCAATTTTTTTATTTTTTCCCAAAAAGTTTTTTTGCCATCACAATAAAATTATTATAACAAACTTAACACACGTATCATTTCCCATATAAGTAAATATTGTGCCTTATAACTCAGAAGGAAGAGCAGTGTCTACATTAATCAAATAAACGTCAATCACAGTTCCCCAGACATTTTATTTTGACAGATCAATTGTCCAAAAACACAAAAAATATTAAATGTACAATCACAGAAAAAGCAACAATACCAGCGAACATGTGGCTTTTTTTTTGTTTCCTTTTTAAGAAATCTGTTCGATGACTAATGGCCGATCAAAATACTTGCACATTTTCTGTCCCGGGTGTCTGAGAGACGTTTTATTATACATGCAGAACACATACAGGATGCACACTTGGCTGTAGCCGGGAAAATTGCCCGAGCCGTGAGACAACATCTGAAACTGATTTCTCCTAAGTGCATGTGCAGGCAGCAGAGTTCCTGGCTGAGGTCTAAACAGGGAAAAGACAAAAATGACAGGGATTTCATCATTGAATCCCTTTAGCAGGCCACTGACACATGGATGAGGGCAGGGAGAGAGGGGGAGAGAGAGAGAGGGAGAGAGAGGGAGAGGGAGGGAGAGGGAGAGAGAGAGAGAGAGAGAGAGAGAGGGAGAGAGGGAGAGAAGGAAGGGGGTTGGGAAAAAAAAGAAAAGAACAGACAACCAATTTGGGAGTAATGCAACTAAAAACTGACAAGTGTAATTTCATCCATCTGGGCCGATGTGTAAAAAGCGCTGCTCCGAACATTCCCCATGATTCCCCCTGATTGATCTTCCCCTGCTCTGAAACACCTATTATTAGCCACGAGCCTAATAGCACCAGGATGGCTCAGTGCTCTCCCAGGGGCCAATTCTCCGGTCATCTGCCCCTCACTCACCACAGCTGTGGAAACCAACCAGGGAGAGGGTGGAGAGACGAGGCTGGTGGGGTGGGGGGGGGTGAAGCGGCCGGAGGCGGACCTACAGAGGGGGGATAGGTGGAGGATGAGTGAAGCGAAAGGGGGGAGAGAAGTGCGGGGTTATAAGGAGAGGGAGAGAGGTTGAGGTTGAGGGGGAGAGGAAGAGAGAGGTAGAGTGGGCATGAAGAGGAAGAGAAGGGCAGCTGGGTTTTTTGGGGGGGGGAGGAGAGGGGGAAAGGGGGCGGGTGCGATGGAAGAGCCAAGGGGAGACAAAGAGAAAACAATTATTCCCCTAGAATTCAAATCAAATCCGCCTTTTTTTTGCTGCTCCAATGAAAAAACATCACAGTGTATAATTGAATTGTTGCAGTGGAACCTGGGAGCCGGTGATTACCGCGACATGATGCTCCTCTTTTCGGGACCCCCAGGAGAGGAGAGGGGGCCGCACTAACATCACATCAGAGCCGAAGCCCACCATGGAGAGCCTGAAGGCACCGCCAGTGTGTTTACACTGGATTTATACCGCCGACCGGCCAGCGGTTCAAGGATGGCCGTAATTTGGCTAAACGTGTCGTGGCTATTAAAGTTTTCTATTTCGGTTGTTTTTTTAAATGATCTGGAGTTTTTAAGGGATTGTTTATTTATTGTAATGTAAACAATATATTGTATTATATTGTAGTTGTAAGCAGATATGACTCTCTCAGTGTAATTATCACAAAGATAAACATGTTCAAAGAGTTCCTGACTGTTAATTTAGTAAATAGAGTTGTGATAACATAATAGACACTGTAAAAAAAAAAAGGTAATTTTTAAATTTTTTTGACATTTTTACGGTAAAATACCGTCAGCAGCATACGGCAAAATTTCACCATAAAAAATGCAGCAAAGACATTTTGGTAAAATGCGATTTAAAAAAAAACAGATCTAATGTTTATAAACTTTTTTACAGTGACATAAAATGATAGTGAATTAAAACTTCTTTTTTTTTTTTAAACATTAGAATTAACAGTATTTCACACTTATACTACTATACTTATTCTCTTAACAGTTTTTTTCCATTGCTATTAAGGTTTGCTCTTTCTGAATGGTTAAAGTATTATTTTAGTGGGAATTAAAGTTAATATGCCACACTGTAAAAAAAACTGTCAGTAAATATTACAGTAAAAATGTATCGATTGCGACACTAAAAGACAGACAAAACTCAAAACAACAGTAAGAAAACATGAGACATTCCTTCATTGATCCCACAACCGGGAAGTTTCCAATGTTACAGTAAGACATTGTGTAGGAAAGCAGATACGGTAAATTACCGTAAATGAAGAAACAATTAATAACTTTTCTTTATGGTCAAAATATGTGGAAAATAGGATTTTAATATGAAAAATAAACCTTTGATATAAATTACGAGCAAAATACAATAACGTCACAAGCAAGTAATTTTACTGTTAAACTATTATCTGTCAAAATGAATCATTTTACTTGTAAAAAAAAAAAAAAAATGCCTTAATTTCTAAAGAAACAAGAACTATAAAATACTGTTAAAACACATTAATTAAACATATATACGCTGCTTATAAATGCTAGTTGAGGAGAAATCAGGTGCGTTTGTGAGGCTGAAACACTTCACATGAATAAATCAAATGAATGGATGATGTTCACTCATGAATTCATTTTTCAGACAATAATAATAAAGACGACTTTTAACGGCAAACGTTCATTTCTGCGACAGATTAAGGTCGGATTCTTCTTCTGTTAATCGCCCCTTCAGTCTCCGGGATGGCGAGAGTCCTCAGGTGAGGCGTGATGCGTTTTCAAGGGCGACGATGGCGGTAATTGGTTTATCTTCACCTCGACCAAATGGACCGAGTCCTAAAAAAAAAAAAAAATCTTCTCTTCAGTCCGACAGTTCGGCGCAAATGAGAATAAAAGCTCTGCTGGTTTTCAACGCAACAAATTAATCACTGATATAATGAGGCTGGCTGCTGATCTTTTGGCCTAATAATTAAGCGGATCTGTGGTGTTTTAACTCAGGGGGTTCTGGTTCTGACCCGCTCAGGGAAAGTGTTTCATATCATCCTCTTGTTTTAATGGTCCAGCCTCAGCTCAGTGATTCCTGAACGCTGCCTTCACAAACTGCCTTTCATGTGTGAAAGTTCACATACTGTAAAATGTCGTGACTCTTATTTTTTTACAGTTTTTATTACAAACACCTAATTATTATAATTTTGTTATATTTATAGTTTTTTCGGCTTTGAGATTATGTCATATTATGAACACACTACTAAAATACACTATAATACTGTAAATGTGGTGGTATTTATGGAGCCGTTAAAATAAAGCTACTGTGAAATTTTACGGTATGACACAGTATTCCTTTCTCATCGGAGCAGAATCGGGTCGTAATTTCTCATTTAGCACAAAGTCAACATCAATAAATTAGAAAAAAATGAAGCTTAAAATGTCGTACAAACTGATTTTTATACACGATGGAAGGATGAAAATTACTTTGGGTTGTATTTTTAAGAATTCTTGTATTTGAAATTTGTTAGTGACTGAATTTAGTTGAAGCCGTTTCTACCAATTATCAGAAATTCGAAATGAATGAATGAATGAATGAAAGTTATAAATCATGAGATTCTAGTAATGTCATACTGTAATTATAAGGTACTTTAATGCACTTTATGATAATTAACTTCATGTAGATTAGAGTAGGAACACTGAAATAACAGTACCAGCCAATATTTTACTGTGATTTAACAGGGATTGTGTTTTCACTGTATTTTACCGTAAAATCTATAGTATATACAGTAAAGTACTATAATATTTTTTGGTAATATACTGTTGTCTTAGATTTTAGAAGGTATACTGTATAAAAAAATCAGTATCATGTTAACAACTGTATCTGCCAGTATTTTACTGTAATTTAAAGGGGAATTTTTACGGTATTTTATCACAACACAGTATTATATACAGTTCTGCACTATAATAGTTTTACACTAATATGCTATTGTTTAGATTGCAGTACGTATACTGTCAAAAAACAGTATTAAAAAACAGTATTATTTAGGAAACTGTAGCTTCTAGTATTTTACTGTTATTTAATGAGGCAATTTTACGGTATTTTACCATAAAAACGATATTATACACAGTACTACACTATAATAGTTTTACCCTAATATGCTATTGTTTTAGATTACAGTAGGTATGCTGTTGGTATAAAAAACGGTATCGGTATAAAAAACGGTAGCGTGTTTGAACCTGTAGCTACCAGTATTCTAAGTTTGAATGTTTCCTTCGCTACATTTTTCTGGTTTTATTGTTTGTTTGTTTGTTTTTTTAAGATGTAAACCTTTTTAAACAGCAGAAACAACAGAAGCACCAAAAATAAGCATCAATAACCAGATTATTATTATTTCTATTATTATATCATTATAAAAGGATGAAGCGGTGAAATCTGACGGTAATCAGAAAAATAAACTTTTTCTTTATGACACATCTTTGGGCAGAAACTGCTTCAATAAAACATTTTCTGCAGATTAAACCTGAATTGCGAAACAAAACCAAAAAAAAAATCACTTTTGAAGCAGATTATTTATTTAGATGAAAATGCATGGTGTGTTTTTTTCCCTCCACCTTCATGCGTGGAGGACAATGACTCAAACCCAGCCTGATGTGAAACGCAGTTTCAGGTAGGAGTGTCTGAAGGTGCAGGAGAACAAAGGTGCTCAGCTCTCACAGAACCGAACTCCTGCAGCACCCACAGCTCCTGAGAACCAGAGCAGCGATCCTGCAGGCCCGCCACGTCACATTTCACCAGGTGTGACTCCTTTTCTCTTCGCTTTCTTTCCACTCCGGTTCACACCAAGCTCTTAAATTTCAACCTCTTTTATTTTGCAGTCAATGTTGGCTTTTGTGCGCAGCACCTTTCATTCCTGCAGGAGAGGCAGCCTCACACACAGTTTTTTTTTGTTGTTTTTGAAATACCAGCGTGGGTTTTTCTTGAGAGATGCATCAACTGCAGCTTCCCACCAAAACGTAATATAAGATTTTTTTTTTAAATTCCATTTTAAACTTCAGGATCCGTTTCTATGATCCGTTTTATTGATCATTAATTGGCTCGTGGCTTTTATTTTCCCGGCATCTCCTCCATGTTTCTGCTCGAATCTTGGTCCAATTCAATTAGAATGTATACAATTATATTGATTATGATACGTTTTGTGATTATTAATGGATATACCCAGAAGAAAAGAATAAATCATGAAAGAATCCAGCCGTTTCCCCACAAATAAAGAGACTATTTTCATATTCCAGTGTGTCTCCTGCAAGGAAGGACTGACACATTCGTGGCGGGATATTTCAGAATCCCACAAATTGTTATAATCCAATGGTTGGAGTAATTTCTATATCTATCAGCGCGCGCTCCGGAGGCTTTTAACCACCTGCCTGCTCGGATTCAGTCCCTCCCACACCCCCACCCACACCCCACCCATACCCCCCACCCATATGTATATTGATGATGGCCTCACCACAGGATCTATCTGTGTCACGGATAAATAATCCCCAGATTACAGTGAATTATAGACCCATTAGGCTGTTTAAAACAAAAAAAAAAGAAATATCTACGAGGCCTCGTAACATCTCCTGGTGTCAGGCTTAAATCTCACAGAATAAAATGCCTCTTACGTCATTTTTATTCATATAAAAGTATCTTGCGTGGTAATATTTTAAGTATTATAATAGAAAATGCGAAATCTAAACGCAATGTCGCCTGGTAACGCATTCATTCAGGCCACATTATTCAAAAAAGAATTATGGTTTAGTCAATTTAAAACATGTTATTGTATTTTTTTTTTTTTAAATGACCAGATTGAAGGAAATGAATGAACCGGAAATACAATTTAATTTTTAAAAAAATTGGAAAAAATTAAATTAAATTGGCACCTAACTCCATATTTCATGGTGATAATTAGAAATATAATTTCACTGGACAGTAAGATGTGCAAATAACAATAAAAATGTTTTTAAAAACGGTGAAATGAGTATTGCGCATGCGCTACTCCCATCTGAGACAGAAAGGGAGTCAAATTCGTTAACTACAATGTTTTACACTCAGAATTTTTAGGGGATGCATGCTGATTATGTCAAATATATCGTATATTGTGACTTTTATGTGCATCACGTGGTCTATATTATTGTGTGCAACAACCGCATGGCTTTAATCTTATTTTGACGCTTGGAATTAAAATGTGCAACATTATACGTTGTGATATTATGTGTCATTAATGGTCAAATTCATTTAGAGCTGATTATTTGTGCATATTTGAACACTTTTTTACTCTTCAATCCGCATATTTCTTTCATTTCTTCGGTGCAAAATAAGAATTTGGAGTCTCAGAAGTCGAATTTTGGATTGGATCATATCTACATAATGTATTATTATTATTATTATTACATGATATACCTGAAACATATTTCGACATATAGATATATGAAATATATGAAAGCTGCTGTGGAACCCAGCTTCTGGACCGTTTAATTAATTTGGCCAACTTTAAATTGAACGAATTGCTATGAAAACAGCTGCAGCATAAGAATAAAAATAAGAATGCTAATAATAAAATTATAATAATAATAATAATAATTATGTAAAATGCTTGGGAATGCATGAATAAAAGCTGCAAACATGTAATAATTGTACTTTTTGGTCAAGACGCTTTTAAGGGAGCGGGTTTATTTGGAATTCTGAAAATAAATTACCATAAAGTTTAGAATACAGGAGCACCATTCGGCAAAAATCAGGATTTCGTCCGTCAAAATTCAGGCTTTTCTCCCCACTGAGACGTTTCCGTGTCTCATTTGTTTAATGGTTAAATATTTCAGGAGTTTGCTAAATGCTCCTCAAATATGCGTTCTTAATGTCTTCCCCTCTCTCTCTCTCTCTCTCTCTCTCTCTCTCTCTCTCTCTCTCTCTCTCTCTCTCTCTCTCTGTCAGACAGATGAAAAGGCGCTGTAATTATTCCAAGGGGTTGGGAAATAAATGATTGTCTTTGAAGTAGGCCTCGGACTCCATTAGAAGCCAAGCATGTGATTTGCAACTGTTGAAGTAAAAAAAAAAAAAAAAAAAAAAAAAAAAAACTCAGTCTGCTGCTGCAGCAGGAAAAAAAAAAAAAAAAAAAAGAAGAAGAAGAAGAAGAAGAAGAAGAAGAAGAAGAAGAAGAAAAAGCTGGAAATGAGGAGGGTGGATTCTCGGCAAAAGAAAATGGTATCTTTGTTTGCTCCCCTTTGTTTACCAGGGGGATTCTTGCTCGCTTTTCCTCTTTTCCCATTTTTCTTCTAATTCGTTTGAATGGCTTTCAAACAGGAAAATGGAAATGTTACTCCTGCCCTCTATTCCAGCGGCGGCAGCAGCCTGGCAACAAAGCAATCTTCTATCATCAGGGATAAACGGCATCGAACAGTACATTCTGATAAAAAGAGCCCATGATTGCTGGCCTTCCTGTCTGTCATGTATTGACCAAATCCTCTCCTTCAAGACCGACCACTACTCTGTCAGACCTAATAATGTCGCATATTAAGTCGAGAGAGGAGGAGGAGGAGGAGGAGGAGGAGGAGGGGGAGGAGGGGGACAAGGCACGACTTCTCTCTTGTTTGTCACCTACAAACAATTTAGATTACCTTTTTCGAATGTAGACTTAATATCCTGAAGGCAGGGGGAAATGTGAAAATAACATTCTGGGCGTAGGAGGAAGAGAAAAGACGCGCATTAAAGCCTCGCGCGCTCCTCCTTCGGTTGTTTATCGAGGTGTTGTTTTTAAATGTTGGTAAAACTGGAGGTCAGTTCTTCTGTTTTTATATTCCAGGTCACAAAATGCCAGATTTTTCCCATTTGGAGTTTTAAATGAGTCGTTTCTTTCTCTCTATATCAGAAGCAATTTATTTATATACATATATATATATATATATATATATACACTGTAAAAAAAACTGATATGGTTAATTATCTTATATAAAGAAACAGCAAATAACGTTTTTATAGTCAAAATATGTGGAGAATACAGAATTTTACCGTGAAAATATAAACAACAACAGATTGATATTATATCTGTTTTTCCACGGTCACCATATTTTTGCTGCCAGTATTTTATTGTGAATTATACAGGTTTGTCTTTTCTTTTTGTTTTTACAGTGTATTTACACTGTAAAAAAAATCATAAATTACAGTCTACTGGTATTAATTTAAGGCCGTAAAATTAAAAACAGTTCATCACCATACTATGTAGGTTAATTAACTTAAATAAATAAAACAGAATATAACTTACTATTTTTAGGGTCAAAATATGTGAAAAACACAGAATTTTACCGTGAAAATACAAACTTTTGGTAATATTAACAGAAACATACCATAATGCCACAAGTACTTTGTTACCGTAAAAGTGATATTCTGTCTAAATGACAGATTTTCCTGGTATTAACTTACTAAATTAACTGCAAGAACTACGTGAACCATCTAGTGAGGGTGTATCACTGTTTTTATAGTATGCTAAAAAAAATATGGTATAAAAAGTTGATTTCCAGGTAAATAAAAATTCCTTGTAATACACTGTAAAAAATGATAAACGTTGTTTTAGGTTTTTTGTCATGGTGATTTACCGTAATGTCTTGTGCATGGGAAAGCAAAATTCTGGCAACCAGTATTTTACCGTGATTTATACAGATTGTTGTTGTTTTTTTACAGTGAATGCCGGCTGCAGGAAAGGAAGCAGGTGGAGCTGAACATGGAGGAGGGGAGGCGGCAGGAGAAAACAAGCGGTCTTAATGAGAAGACGGGCCTGGAGTAGAACCAGCAGCTTCAGTCCTGCCAAAATGAAATCCATTAGTCTGAGAGGCTGTGAAGAACCAGCAGCTCACGCCGTCTGATGATCTGTGGTCATTTAGCTGCACCATCCCCATCATCATCATCATCATCATCATCTACATCCACAGCAGGTTCCTCTGAAGGAACCCGGGACCATGCATATGACAATAACTGTATTTACCCGAGAGATAATACGATCCTAATTGATGATGCAAAGCTTATCGTAAACAGGCGTCTGAACGCTGGTCTCCATGGCGACAACATCCAGGGCACTCACCGTCACATTTGAGCTTGTCAGAGAAATAATAGCAATTAAGGATTTGATTGTTCTCGGCGCGGTATCAGTCTAACAGCTAGTAATACAAATAGAAAGAGAAGCCGTGTTTTATATTTAAATGAGTTATATAAAATAAAAAAAAGCTTCAATAATGGCTCGTTTTCTTTTGATGGACCAGGGAACGGTCCGTCAGCGTTCTGTGGATCCGGTGGGTCGGCGGATCCAGAGACGTGTAGATTTGTGGTATTCAAATGAGCAGCTTGCCTCCCTGGAGATCTCCAGCTCTCTGGTTCTGTTTGAATCCACATATGTGGCCAGGGTGACGTTTGACTTGATGATGAAGGATCCTTCAATTTGCACCAACGATTAATTTAATCCCCCACTCATAAAAGGAGTACGGAGAATCGTGATGACATCATCAACACCAGTACCTGAGCGGACGGCCTCAAACGCCACCTGACACCTGACCTGTGTCCTCCTGGAACCTGAAGGTCAGATTCCAGTGACAACTGCAGTCGAAACCAGCCCCTATAGAATTATTTTTAAAGTGCTCCTGTATTCTGAAGTTTACGGTAAATACACGGAACATGAGTCAACATCCGAACGGGATTAGAATGAAGATACCAGATGCATAATACGAAGTACTTTCTGTGTACTTTGGAATTAATCGCGCCATGAAATACTTTGAAGGGATCAAAATGTCACATTTTGTCCAACTATTGTTGTGGAATTTTAATTGTTTGTTCAGGCAGCTGGTTTGGTTGTAGTATTTGTTGTACTAGTAGCACAATTACCATGAACTACTTTTTCTGTGTAGTTTTTGTCTCACTTTAATGTAGTATAAAACCTTTATTTTCAATACTATGTTCATGAAACTTAGATTTTTGGTAATATTGCGTATTATACTACTAGCACAAATACTATGAACTACTTTTTCTGTGTACTTTTGGAGTAATCCTACCTTGGAATACCTTGTAAACATAAAAAATATGCCTTTTTGTCTCGCTTTAATGTAATATAAAACCTTTATTTTCAATACTATGTTCATGAAACGTAGAATTTTGGTAATATTACGTATTAATGTACTAGCAAAACTACTATGAACCACTTTTTCTGTGTACTTTTGGAGTAATCCTACCTTGGAATACCTTGTAAACATAAAAAAATACGTCTTTTTGTGCAACTTTGACGCAGAATAAACTAAGAACTTCCTCATATGATTAGATATTCATCATATTTGAGCTGACGATGTTGGATCACCACAGTTTACACGTCACACAACTACACATGAAGTCTCCACAGTTTACAGTCAGGCAGCGGAAGCGAAGGGGAATCCCGGGCCTGGAGTGATTTTAGAGAGTCATTCATCAGCGTTCATAAGACAGCTGGATATAAAGACCACTTCTGTTAAACCGCCGCCGCCATTGATTGTTCCGAAGGTCACCTACTTAGGGACAGAGTGATTTCTGCATTTGCTGCCG
Organism: Lophius piscatorius; assembly: GCA_009660295.1. Classification (NCBI taxonomy): domain Eukaryota; kingdom Metazoa; phylum Chordata; class Actinopteri; order Lophiiformes; family Lophiidae; genus Lophius; species Lophius piscatorius. Next base: position 38,130 of record VRLP01003261.1, on the reverse strand, counting down.
CCCGGTTTTCATTTAGTGATTGACATTTTTGACAAAGTGAAATGTAAAAATCATTTGTGTTTGAACTCCGGGGCGGAGGAGGTTCGTGAAACAGCCGCTGACGCTAAAGATCTAACCTCCAGCTCAAGTTAATACGTGTTAACGCTTTCAAACGTCAGCCACCTTTCGCCGCAACAACAGCCCTTCTGTAGCGTTTGATGAGGTTTGAGGTGGTGTTGGTGTCGGCGCCCTCTGATGGCGGTTAGGGGAGACTATCTGACCCCGGGATTCGACTGACCTCTGACCTCTCTAGATGTAATCCTTGGAGAGTATTTAGCCAGTCCAACCATCCTCCTCAAAGTGTGTGTGTGTTTGTGTGGGGGTCCGTTTGCAGACACATCCTCTTCCAGGCTGAGTTCTAACATTTCCAGTCTCTATAAACTTCTTCATTATTGATCCAACTGTTCAAACTGACATTTTGAATCTGTCATTGCCGTGTTCTCTGGTCTTTCTCAGAGAGAGTCAGGCCTGTGTCACCTCATATTTATACCCCAGTCAAACAGGAAGTCACTGTTCACCACTTCAGAGTTCCTGCTTAAACAGGTGAAGATAGAAATATAAAAAAAGGAATGGAAATATACTTTAGTTATCTTTCATCTCAGGGTTTCCTTTGGGGGCCAACAATGTGGGACCCAAATATTTTAGAGAAAAATAAGTGTTTTATGTTAAGAATGTCGTTTTTTGTTTTTTTTATTACTTGATGGATTAAAGGTCAGATTTTTGGGCAATAAATTGAATTAAAGGATCATAGATCAAATAATATGGACATATTATTTTTATTGCATCTCATTTGACTATTTTTTCCTTTTTTTAATGGTTGCTGTAGTCTATATTAAAGGTGGGGGGGGGGGGGGGGGTTTTTTCTTGCCTTGCAATTAGACACGCTTGTCAGCACGCACGCGGTAAAAAAAAAAGAAAGAAGAAGAAAACGTCTACATCTTAAACATAAGGTCGAGTATGTCATGTTCTCTCCATTCAAACAAATTTGCTCTTTCACCACTTCACTTAATCTCGGTGCACCGAGAGGAGCCCCCCACCCCCCAACCCCTCAACCCCCCCACATGCCTGCAGGACACCGGAACTACACCCGCACTGTTAGAACCCCGCGGAGGCGCACAGGTGGAGCAGCAGAAGAATGAAGACGTCTCACCCAATCTAGCCTGGAGATTTTTTTTTTTTTTTTTTTTTTGCCCACAAGAAAGCAATCGGCCGCCATCGCTGCAAAAAAAACAAAAGAAAAACATGTATGTCTTTGTTGTGGCACTCAAAGGCGATTAGAAAAGGGTTTGGGATCTGGTTTCTTCCTCTGCGTGTCCAAGTGGAACACGGGAAGGAGAATTGGCCACTATGTTGGATCACTGAAGGGTGACCAAGGTGTGCAGAGTCCTGCGTGTTTCCACTGTGCGCAAAACGGAGACATCAGAGGCACTAGAGACAATAATAAAAACGACGGAAGCTCTTACCTTTTAGGCTAAAAAATGTAAGAAAAAAAGAAGGAAAAAAAAGAAGAAGATCTTTTGATTTTTTTTTTTTACGGTTTAAAAAAATAAAAATAATAAAAAAAATCAATATGACAAAAATCCTGAATAATCAAACAGAAAAATAAAAAAAAGGCACCCGGCGTGGGTGAAGCTCACATCCCTGCGTCGGTGTTCCTCTCCTGGTCTGCTGCTGTAAAATGATTATCCGGCTGGGTTGAGTCTTTTTAAATCCCACAAAGTAAATAACAACCGTAGCCGACGATAATAGCAAGGTACCAAGTTCTCGTTACAGAAAAAAGGGGAAAATTGAAACTAAACGCTGCGTTTAGGCAACCATTTTTGATAAGAGGATAATTGAGGCGACACTGGCGTATAATTATGGGGGGATAATTTATGCTATATCCACTTTTATTCTACCCTTCCAAAATAAATCCAGCCCGTAATAATTACGGGGAAATTGTTCTTTATTTTATAGCTGCAATTGGAGTAAAGTGTGGCCGCTAATCAAATAGTTTTTTTTTCTCCCACAGTAACTTGATTGCAACCATCATTATTTATTTTTTTTTTTTTCTGCAGCTCGTGAAATCGTGGGATGTTACCTTGCAGCAAGAACGTGATGGAAGCGACGCAGAACCATCAACTTGAATGAATATTATCGGGCCTTTATTCTTATTTTCCAATAGAGCATCTCAGACCTGAGAGGAAAATTGTATAATTTGCATAAATAGAGGAGCCAATCAGACCTTATAGTTCAGCAGGAATAAATGAAATTGTCGGTTCATCTCCGTATCCACCCTTCTGTCTGCAGAATAACCTATTGTTCCTGCAGGCATATTGTTATTTGATGTGTCACGTGCGCTGTATTTTGAATTGTCTGAACATCCTTAATCATATGGTCAGTAGCCCCAGGAGGAACGAAATGCTATAATATATGTTGCATTCAGGGCGGAGGAGGTTGGAAGAGGATCCGCCTCACAAAAAGGATAATAAGTGCTTAGATAAGTCAATTATTTTACGAAAAAATGAAATAATGCGCAGTATTTCCAAGGCCGCTCCACCTGTTAAGGAGTGTTCCATTAGAAATAAATACACCTTAATGGTTTTTTTTATAATATTTCTGACTACTCTGACTATATGCATGTTTAAATTATAATAAAGGCCACATTAAATCCATCCAAAAGGTGATAAAATGTGCATTCTCCTTCTCTCCTTCTTGATAATGTCTGGGAATTTACTATAAAAATAGTTTTTCCTGACTTTAACATTATTTAGAATATGCTTGAATGATGTTTCTTGATGCCTCCGGGGAGGGTGGGGAGGGGGCGAGGACTAAAACAAAGATGCACATTTAAGCTTCTGGTTGATCAGGCTAAAGCGGCGCGTTACGCATCGTGCGTAATTTGGGGGTTTGGGTAAAAAAAAAAAAAAATCCAAACCTACGAGGTTTTATAGGAGCTGTTTTGTACGTGTGAAGCCTGTCTGTAGGAATTATGCGTCTTTCCCACCGTATATTATTCCCTCCATAGTTGCGGTGGGAGCTGGTAAGGTGGGTTAACTCCAGCTCAAGTCTCCGTGAAGCGCAGAGCTCTGATGACGTCAGCTTGGATGACCAATGGGGAGGCGCTGCCCTTTGGAGACAAACCATTTTACTTGTGGTGTCTGCATCAAGTCTGAAGGCGATGGGGCTCGATTTTTTAAACAGAAACCACCTATAAAAAAAAAAAACTTCTCTCCCTTAACTTATGTCGGCACCTTCCGGCGCCGCAGGGCTGAGAATATCACCGGACAGGGGCTGAAATAAAGACGCCTCTGGGGGACAAAAAAAAAAAATCGGTGCGCTAATCTGCTCGCAGTGGAGGGGGAAAGAGAGAGAGAGAGAGAGAGAGAGAGAGAGAGAGAGAGAGAGAGAGAGAGAGAGAGGACAGGCAGCGAGGGAGAGGAAACCTATTTGGTCTTGAGAGAGAGAGAGGGGGGTGAGTGCTCTCAAGGCAGAAAATTCGATGATGACCATGACTACGATGGCTGACGGTCTGGAGGCGCAGGACTCCTCCAAATCTGCGTTCATGGAGTTTGGGCAGCAGTCGCACTCACAGCAGAGCTCCCCGTCGATGACCGGCGGACACTACCCGCTGCACTGCCTGCACTCCGGTTCACACGCGCACCACCAGCACGACAGCTCCCCGTACACCGGGAGCAACACCTACAACCGGTCGTTACCCTACCCCTACGTGAGCCATCCGCACCACAGCCCGTACCTGCCGTCGTATCACAACAACACCGGAGGACAGAACAGGTTAGACGGCACAGGTAAGCCCTTTCCACCGACCACCGCGTCACGGATCAGTCCCCGGTTCCTGCTGGTGCCGCGTTCGGTGGCCCACAGCGGAGATCAGACCTTCCAGCCGGTTCTTGGGACGAATGATCTTTCGAGGCGTGTGTACGTAGCCAGCAGCAGAAACCCGGTTTCGCGTCTGGGATCTGGTCTTCACGGCTGTGCAACCCTCACCGACTGCTCACCGAAATTAGGCAGCCCGCGCGCCTTGAATGTTGTAATTAGCATTTAATTGACGTGTCATTACCAGCAATATCATAAATATGACAGCGACTGAGGATTGTGGCTGCCACTGCGCTTAAAGCCAGATGATGATGATGATGATGATGATGATGATGACTCCCACGTTTGTGGAACGGATTTTTTACAATTTCACACCGTTTTTCGCCGACATGCATCTGATTTTTTTCTCCTGCACCTTCCACTTCTTGTATCCCCTGCAAGACCTACACTGTAAAAATGCATGTGTAGAATTTTTGCGGGAAACGCCAGCAGCTGAGAATTTTGCATTAAAAAAAAAATACAAGATATTACGGTAAATTACCATTAAAGCAGATGTTATGTCAACCTGTTTACGGTTACATGGTTGATCACATAAAATGACAATAAATCATAATTAATTCCGACATGTTTAACATAGAAATCGACATAATTTCACAAAAATATATCATATTTCTAGCAACTTATTTCTACTGAAAATATGCAATGCATTTGATTAATAGTTTAAAGTGTTATTTTTTTAAGATTTCATTCCAACAAAATGTGTCATTAAAACAGAATAATACGTTTAAGGTAATAATTTGATTGTAACATTATGCTACTTTTAACCAAAAGTTTGTTTTTCCACATTAAAAGCGTTCTGTGCGTCTAACCAATAAACCAATGAAGTTATTTACTGTTTTCTTTTTTTTTATCGAAGGCATTTAATTGTATCTACTGCAGTGATATTTTGATTTATAACCTCATGACAACGGACTTCTTCTTGTTTTATTTTACAGTGAATTGCAGGCTGCGGTTTTGATTATTAACGACATTGGATGCTTTTGTTGCAGAGCAGCAGAAAACGACAGTGATTGAAAATGGGGAGATTCGTTTTAATGGGAAAGGCAAGAAGATTCGCAAACCTCGGACCATCTACTCCAGTTTGCAGCTTCAGGCATTGAACCACCGCTTCCAGCAAACACAGTACCTCGCTTTACCGGAGCGGGCCGAGCTGGCCGCCTCCCTAGGACTGACCCAAACCCAGGTACTCTCAGAAAATCATCATGCAATTATTATCATTACTGTTATTTATTAATATTATTTTTATGATGATGGTTATTATTTTATTTTATTTCTTCTAATTTTTTTTTTTAAGATTACGATGATAATTATTATTTTACTATTTTATCATTATTGTTGTGATGACGATTATTGTTTTATTTTTCATTTTTTTATGATTAAGATGTTGATTATTATTTCATTATTTTCATTTTCTTTTTAATCATTATTTTATGATTATGATTATTTAATTTTTCGTGATTAATATTTTTAATTTTTGTATTATTAATATTTTTAGTGCTGTGATTATGATTATATTTATAAATATAATATAAATATATCATATTTTTAAATTATTTTTTTTGTTTTATTATAAGGATTATGAATATTATTTGATTACTTTAATTCAATGTTTTGATCATTATTTTTTATGAGAATGATGATTTTATTTTTGTAATATTATTATAATTATTATTATTTCATCATGATTTTTCTTTTTTGGTATCATTATTATTGTG
>VRLP01003261.1:0-27500 GCA_009660295.1 Lophius piscatorius | reverse complement strand
TAATTTTACCGCAAAATAAAATTTTTGAATTGACATAAAAATACCATAATGTCACAAGCAGGTCATTAACATAAAAACATGATTCTGTCTAAATGGTATGTACATTTAAATTTAGCGTAAAATAAAATGTTAATTAATACTTTAATGTCTACAGAAACTAATTATTAACAGTGTATAACTGTGAAAATACTAGACTTTTATGTAAAGTCTGAATTCATAGTCATTTTTAAGAAATGCCGTTGTACCGTAAACAAGTCTAACAGTAGATCTGGGAGGTTTTTTCACTGTAATTTACAGTGGCTACTGTATTTTATTGTTTTTACGATGAAATTCTGGCGACTTCAGCTTCCTCACATTTTTTTTATTCTGATTTTTTTGCAGAGAAACTACACTTAAAAACTTAAAAGGAGATTTATCTGCTTACAACTACAAGATTGAGTTTTATAAATCAATCCCTTAAAAGTAGTTTATTCAGTAGATTCTTTTTTTACAGTGTGTGTCAGGTGGAGATGGTGGCGTGGTTGACATTGAGTGAGTGTGAGAGAGAGATGATGATGTGACGATTGGGAGAAGGGGGGGTGAGGGGGGGGCACATAGTTTGTAAAAAGCCTATAGATGATTCTGCTGCATTTCTGGCCCAGTAAATTCGATTAGGTCACCGTGGCGCGGTTTGTTTTGCGGTTTTGCAGCAGCAGCGCTGGAACTTCTGCCTCCTAATAACATGGTGAAATTGTGAAGGATTTTCTTTTTCCTTTTTTTTTTTTCTTCTTAGACTACACCCCCCACCCTCCCACCCTTTTTTTTCTCTCTTCTACTTCTTCTTCTTCTTCTTCTCCTTTTTTTTCTCTTTTTTTTTCTCTTTTACCCGGAAGGTGGGCTGCGGCCGGGAGTGGCAGAGCTCTGGAGCCGCTCTACCCCCACAGGAATGCGGATTGTCTCAGATCTCCGTGCCGCCCACCTCGCCTCCTCTCTGCCATTCAAAGCGACTAATTGTAGGGGACACAAAGCGAGAGAGACTGCAGACTGTCTGCTGAGAGGAGAACACGTTTTCTTTGCACACGAGCTGGAACCTCTGGGACGCAGAATGTAGCAAGAAAAGACTAAAAAGTATTTAAAATAAAAGAGCTAATCAATCTAAAAGGCGATCAAATGTGATTATTATCATCGGTATTATATTAGAATCATTCAAATTGAATACTTGCAGGGTTTGAGCAGTTGAGTCCATTTGTTTGGATTTGAAATAATCATATTTTTGGAAAAAATTATTCAAAATTCCCTAGAATAAGAAAGAAATCTGTAAAGTTAATAATCAGTTTTTAAAAATACGTATGAACAAGGTTTAAATGTGTCTCCCTGGAGAACAAGCAGGTTATAATTGATTGCTGACATGTGATTTTTAGAAAACGACATTATTTTGAAGGGAAATTGGATTTAAAACAGTTCAGGTTTATTGGAATTGTTGAATAAATGTCATTTATACGTCTTTCACTCGCGTTTTAATGACAAATATGCGTCAGGTTAAGTTTATTCGTTTGTTTATGTTAACATTTTGGTAATTTGAGATTGTATATGTAATTAAAATGGATATCTTGAATATTTTTTTGAGTGCAGCAAAGTGTTTTTTGTTATTTAAAAAAAAAAAAAGGCTTAGTATAAAAGAGTGGCAGCTGTTGTTCCTGGAATATTGCTGGAAAAATACCATGAAAATAAGAAATATAAAGTCAACCTGTTTTCAAATCAAAATTAATCCACAGATATTATATCCTATTTCTAGCATATCATTACTGTAAAAACAACAGTATCATCTCGCTCAATGGTCACATTTTTTTGTGTACATACCAGCTAAATCTGTCATTTTGACTGAATAATACTTTTACGTTTTATTTTCCTGTTACTTTAACCGAAAGTTCAAGTAAAATTCTTCATTCCGACTGTAAAAAAATGAAGATATTAACTGTTTGGGTTTTTTTTTAATTGAAGGTTATTGCCTGTATTTACTGTCGTGATACACTGATTAGAATTTTACATTATTTTCTTCTCTGTTGCAAATTTAACAGGTTATTATTTTTTTATCTTAAGTTCTAAGGGCTTTTTTTTTTTTTTACAGTGTAGGATAAAAATATCACCATAAATCAGACATAATTTTTTTTTTTTTTAATAATTCCTGATATTATTCTTAATCATAAAGAGGCTTTTAATATTGACACTCACATATGTCTTATATTTTATGACAAATCCAGTTAAAGAAAGACAGAATTTAATGAAATAAGAAACTTACCTGCTGATAGACACATTTTTTTTCACATGTATTTCAAATTATGCAGATTTTGCTTAATTGTTTTTAATGAAGTGAAAAATATTCCCTTCTATATAATTCTAAAAGAATATATATGAAGAGAAACAAAGATATTTTCCATTCACAACTCCAAGAAAACGGTTTATCCGAATCATGAGAAGATATCTCTAGTTTAAAAATAAATAAATAAATAAAGATAAATCAGGTCAGTAGGTTTTTCTCGGCAAACTGAGATTCTTATCTCAATATTGAGCAGCAGTGATTTACAGCTGGCTGCCGTGGAAATGTCACCTGAGGCTCACAAACATGATTTGGGCGCGTGCGCGAGTCTCAGTCGGGATTTTCGGTGTCGTTAAGCTGAAGGTTTTTAAAATAACGTGAGACTGCAGAGAGGCCCGGGCTTTCAGAGTTCCATTGTCCATTAAACGTTTAATAGTCTTCCAAAATGCAATAAATTACATGCACACATTTACACATTTTACACGTTTCTTCTAGGACTGTCATCAAATACATTTGCATATTCCTCGGAAATGTGAACACGAGTCCCAAAGAAGGAGGAAAAAAGAAAAACAAAAAGATTTGAAATGAACAACAGGGTGTTTTTTGTTTTTTTAAAGGTTTTTTTTCTTTTTTAGGGTTGTTTTTTTTTCGTTTTTTTTCAATATAACGTCCCCGCTCCGAGAGCTAACGAGTGCTGTATCGAGTTCGGGCTCTGCAGGTGGGAAACCACGGAGCTGCCGGCGGAGGAGTACCACGACCCCGAGTTTTCCAAAAAGTTAGACGCCGTTGTGTTGATGCTCTGAGGCTGCAGGCTGTGCGGCCTGGAGGGGCCCTGCGTGTCCCAGACGGCCGGGGACTGTGGGGAGTTGCACGCCATGGGGTCGCTGGAGCTCGGGCTGTGGTCCGGTGGAAGCTCCCCGTTTTTCATGATCTTCTTCAGTTTCGATCTCCGGTTCTGGAACCAGATTTTGACCTGGAACAGAGCAAACGCGAGGATGTTTGAGTCATCTTATTACCTGAGGAAACCCTTTGGAGACGGAGCGGCGCGTAAATACGCACAGAAGCGATGATCTCCAAAACCATCCTATAAATGTATTTATGTATTTTTTTTGAGAGGGGGGGGGGGTTATTATGACCTAAAACCTCACCTGTGTTTGCGTGAGACCCAGTGAAGCAGCCAGCTCGGCTCTCTCCGGCAGCGCCAGGTACTGTGTGTTCTGGAAGCGCCTCTGCAGGGCGGCCAGCTGGAAGCTGGAGTAGATGGTCCGAGGTTTCCTCACCTTCTTCGGCTTCCCGTTCACCATCCTCACTTCAGGCTCGCTTATCTCTTTTTCTGTTGAGGGGTTGGGGGTTAAACATGATCACGTGTTCTTAAATATAGCAAGAAGAAAAAAAATCGCATTTATGAAAAATAAACCAAGTTGATTACAAACTTTTCAGAATTGCGTGCGTTTTAAAAATAATAAGTTTATTTATTCCTTTAGCTTTCATCTGTGCCTTTTAAAAATAATATAAGTTTATTTATTCCTTTAGCTTTCATCTGTGCGTTTTTGCTCGTGAAGACGAGAAATAGTTTGAAAAAACGCACCAAAAAAAAAACCCGTTATAAAATAAGTTGAATTCCACCTCTTTTTTTCCCTCTATCCGTTAAATTGGACCAACCTCCGTGAACGTGCGCCTCTTACCTTGCGGGCTCGGCTGGGCTTGCACCCTGCTGTAGGTCCCTGCGTACTGGTGGTAGGAGGGGGTCGTGTAGGAGCTGTAATCAGTGTAGGATTTTGTCGAGTAATTTCCAGAGGATCCATTTACGCTCGGGTACTGGTACTGGTAGGTGTTGAGCGGTTTCCCGTACGCGCCGGAGCTCGGTGAACAGTAACCGTGGGTGACTCCGGCCGCGGGACTGTAGTAGCCAGAATCCGTGGCGGAGGACTCGGGTAAAGTCGGAGACTCCTGAGACGGATGGTGCATGGCTGAGAGTTGAAAGGAGCTCTGGAAGTCTGCAGGTTTCACACTCGGGATCCTCCGATCAAATACTCCAGTCATAATTCTGAGAAGGAACGTTTGCTTTGTTCGATTAATTCGCAGGAGAGGAAGAAAAAAAAACCAACCAAAAAAAAAAACAACGACGCAATCTGACTCCAAAGTGGTGAGAAAAAAAAAAACTACTGTGGCATTGTTGACAGGATCTCGGACCGTCGGGCTCTCGTGAAGACTACAGCCAGCCCCGCAGCAAAGACTTGGTTAAATCCTAAATCGCGCTCTTACGCACTGCAGGGAGGATCCGGTTCCATTGGCCAGGGCGCGCGCGCACACAGCTACACCCAATTCAGCCAGCCTGCTTTCTTATCGGTGGGGAACCACCTGGGCTTTATGTGGGATTTGTTGTGCTTTTTTAACGATCAATCAATGGGAGTAATTAAAGTGTGGTCCATGTGGCCAATTATACGAAACACCATTAAAGAAAAAAAGACTTTAAAGGCTTTAAGACTGGCTAATTAGCATATTCTCTATTCATACATTTTACCCACGCTTATTCACAGTAAATCTATTAGACCCAGCCTTTATGGGCAAATAAGTCCGAGATAACAGCACAGCTCCAAAAGGTTCAATTATTTCCAGATAAATAAAGCTTAAAACATATTTTTTTTAAAAATGGATTCGGTGGTTGGCGTCGATTTTATGAATCATTTTTTAGATATTCATAAGATTACTGTTCATTCCTTGAGAGGCTGGTTTAACATCTCACAGTTGTCACATATTAACACATCAAAATCTAAATCTAATATTTGAACGTTGTATGCTTTTGATATGAAATATATTTTCCGTGACTAACAGTTAGTTACTTTCTTTCATAATTATTCAAATCCAGCCATAATCATCGATTTACCCGTGTTATAATATTGATGCTTGAAAAGAACCAATTCACTGATCCGGATCATTGAGGATTTATCTTATTTTATCAAGTGATGCGGCTCGCGCTGTCATCAGCCCCCAGCCTCTCTGTCTGCGTATTGAGTGGTGAAGGGCGCCGACCAGTGGACAATCCTGAGAACTGCAGTCCCAATGAAGCCCACTGGCAAATCCGCTTAGATAGCGCCCCCCAGAATTAATGTGCAGCCATTTAAAATGAGTAAAATAAGATGCAAAAATGTCTTTACCAATAATCTTTAAATGAATCATAAAACCTGTGCCTCTGACTGAAGTAACAAAACTTTTAAAGAAAAATCAAATTCTCCTCTGAGACCATTCCCCCGAGACAGAAACTCTCCAGATCCATCAGGTTCCGTGGGATTCCTGTGGGATGAGATGTTCTGGTGGGTTCAGGTCGGATGACTGGGATGGTCTTGACAGAACCTTTATTCTGTGACCTCTGAACCATTCTTGGGTTGATGTTGAGGTGATCTTCAGATCATTGTCCTGCTGGAAGGTCCAACCACGACCCACTTTAAGGTTCCTGACAGAGACTTTTAGGTCTTCATCCAGTATCTGCTGGTGTTTGATGGAGTCCATGGAACCATGTCTTTAACAACATGTCCAGAACCTTTGGAAGAAAAACAGCCCCACAGCATCGGATATCCACCACCAGAATTCACAGTGGGTATGAGGGGTTTTTCTTTATGGCTTTCTTTCTTGCTACTCCAGATCCTTATTTTGATGTTTGTTGCCAAAAAGCTCTAATTTGGTCTCATCTGACCTCTGACCTTGTTCCAGTGGTGTTTGTCAAACTGTAGCAGCGTTAGCTTGTGTGTGGACGACAGCAGAGGCTTTTTTCTCTTGCTACCCTCCCAAACAACTGGTGTTGGTGTCGGCGCCATCTGGTGGTGGTTAGGGAGACTTTCTAACCCCAAGATTCACGTGACCTCTGACCTCGCTAACTGTAATTCTTGGAAAGTGTGTGGCCGATTTAATAACAAGTTTTGTATTATATTTAAATAGATCTGGCAACAAAATGACATAAAACAAGTCATGAAACATATGTATTACAATATTAAGAAATGTTTTTGATGTATGTTTTGGGAATCTTTTCAAATGAAGGTGCAAAATACTTACACTAAAACTTTAATACTTTACAAAGCTTGACAAAGAGTTTCATTTTTAACCATTTGGTCTATTTTTAATTGTCCTGTAGTGAGAAATGGTTCTGGGTTCTTATTATCTGTGTATTCAAGACGTAACTCGTCGCTTCTTCAAATTTTGACATTTTCCATATTAGGGGAACATGATTTTTATGTTACTCCAAAGTCGGGAGTATAGTGGAATGATTCCACAGCCGCTGCTGGCGGCTTCTACTTCCGCGGCTGCCGGCCTCTGCTTCCGCTGCTGCTGGAGTTACAGCCGCTGCCATTGCCTCGCTCTGGGCCTCGGCTGCAGCAGCCTCCACTGATGCTTCTGCTGCTGCCGGCGCCACCATGACCTACATTTGTTTTGGGACAGGTTGGTAGGATTTTGCTGACTCTAGGCGGATCTTTATCGCCAAAACCTTTAGGCCATAATGTGTCAATTGTCTAGTAAGTCCATATTTTTGCGCAAACAATCAACTGAAGTAGATCTATGCTGCACACATTATAAATTACTGCAATAGTTCATATTTTGCTCATGCAGGCCTAGTTTTCTGCGATTTCTTGTTTATTTGCAGTTTCCTCTCATTTCCTCTCATTTTTTTGGTCAGGCTTTTATATAGTTATTATTTTATTTTTTTATTGATGCTTTTATCTGCTTTTGCTTTGTAGCACTTTGAGATTTGATCCAAATGTAAAGTGCATTATAAATTAAATGTATTATTATTATTATTATTATTTGTTGGCTGGTGTTGTTTTTCATATTTCTAGATTTGGCAGTATGCTCAGCCACATACCGGGGCAAATTTTTTTTTTTTTAATTTTTCATAAATAAATACATTTATAAAGAAATAAATGTATTTTCTGCCGTTATTCGATTTGAATTGGTTTCGAGGCTGAGAGCGCGGAACGTGCGTGTGACGTCACTGTAAGAGAGTATACGATGAACAAGATGGTTCCCCTCCTTTCCACGCCTTCATAATCTATTCGTTCGATACGGTGATAGTGCAACATTTCACCTTTGAACACAAGAGGAAACTATCGTGTGGGTTAATAGTGTGGATATTTCAGAGAGGTTAACCTATTATGGTTAAGAATAATTTGTTGTATCGACACAGGAACTTATTTATACATGACACTTGACCCATTTTCTGCTGTTAGAAGTATTTTTGTGTTCCAGTTTCAAGTGTCACACTTCTTTAGATAGAGAGCTTAGCTGTTGTATATCTCAAACTATTTAATCGGTGCAACAAAGACAGCTATCGTGCGTTAGAGTAAAGCATGAATTAAGACATTTTTAGATTAACGTGGTTTCACCGGAAGTGACATAACGGAAGTTGAAGGGAGGGAACTCTCTTGACCTGCGTGGGTCTTTTCCAAGCTATCTTTTCTCTCGCCTACCGTTTTGTACGTTGGGGGGATGGGGCTGTGCTGAGGATGAGACACTCCAAATATTTACCACTTGAACAACTAAATATCTCTATTTCCTAGCATCGTTTCCTCCTGAGCACTTGTACATAGAAGTACTTTTCGACCACGCATGAGTTTCGGTGGAATTTGACGAGAAGAAAGTGGAGTATTCCCGTACGTCCACGGCACGCTTCAAAAGTCGACAAAATGTATTCCTCTCCTGGAGGTAAGTGGAGCAGCTAAGATTAGCATCGGCTAAGTGATACAGCTAACCTTGCAGTAGTTTCAGCGTTATCTTATTATTCCATCGAGTCAGTGGCTGCTTATTTATGCGATTGTACGTGTACAGAAACGATTTAATCGAGAACACGTCGTCGGAAGGCTTTAGTTAGGTTATCCATTGTTCAACAACAAGATGCTGCATTAGCCAAGTTAGCTTCGACGGGAAGTCGCCGTCGAACTTGTTTTAGTTAGCGTAGCGGTAGAATTTCACAAAATTTGGTCGATATATGTACTTTTCCACAAAAAATGACAAACGTTCGCTATGCCGAGTGTGTTTCTCAGTTGTAAAAAGAAATACTTTAACGGCTAACCATGCTAGTAATCTCATGACCGACGCTGGGCATGCTAAGCTAACCGTGTACATCTTAAATCATCGACCAATCAATCAAACTGTATCCATACAGTACTTTTCTTACATAACAAAGTAATAAAAACGTGTTTTCCATGTTATAACAGATTCACCATAGCCACCCTCATTCACACTCGACAGAAACGGTGCGAAGCAAGAACTAGAAAGGACTAGGATTTAGAATTAAAAAAATGTAAACCCCATTTCTCCCCTTCACTTTCCCACCCATCACAACCCCTATCACCATCAACCTACCAGGCAGAACTAGTACATAATGGGATTATAAAACAGGAACTGAGCTGATCATCAATCATCCAAATTGCACCAAAGAAAACACTGGAAGCAGGAAAAACTATAAAACTGTTATTTAAAAAAAAAAAGGATCACTTTAAAACATAATAACAAGGTAATAACAACCAACCAAAAATACTGTGATGAATATAATAACAAAATTTGGCTAAAATGTAGCGACTCAGAACCTAAAATGATGGTAAAACCTGGATGAACTTGTAGGTGATTAAATAACTGATTAAAAAAGGTCACCTTTGCAGGGACTTCAGAGTTGGTGTATTTTTTTCTCACTGTCAACAATGTATAATAAATGTATTGCATTCGTCCCAACTGTAGTGGCATATAATAAAGTCTAAAATGTTCTTGAATGTTCTGTGAAGCAGGATGAATAGATATAACGTTAGTATGAATTGGTGCAGGGAACTGAGATATTTCTAGGAGATCTGGGCGACTTCAGCAGAGTTAGATTGCCAGCTTGCTTGACCCTTTCTGTTTGCATATTGATAAGAGTTTAAACAAGTTGGTCCATGATTATCGATGATGGAGTTATGTATACTGTGAGGGCATGGCATACTTTAATGGAATTGTGGAGGAAGAGAAGCACTCTTTATTTTTCCAATACTTTCCACTTCCTACATTAAGATTTTGTGTCCGTGAGAAAAACTTCTGCCTTCTGTCCCGGGTTTTTTGTTAGACGTTAATAACTTTTAACTTTTGCCTTCTGCAGCTTCAGAGATGCCTGAGGGGCCGCGTTCCACTGGGTCAACAAGCTCCGGTAAGATTTTCACGTATTTGGCCTGTAGAGCCTTTAGCGCCTCGTAATAGCCGTCATCCAGTGTCACGTTGAAGAATGCCTTTTTTTTTACACCCCATAAAACACCAAAGTATGTGTTCACCTGAAGGAAAATAACACAGCAGTCTAGGACATGCTGATATTTTGGTGCTTATTAAAGACAATTGGTCAATATTTTTGACTGAATGCTCTTAATGTCGCGCTGTAAAATGGTTGTCCACATTTGAAGCTGTTCAGTGGCGCGCACACACCCCACACAGTGTTACTTGGTTTTATGGGTGTCCTGTTTGAGCAGAACTGGAGCACCAAGATAAGGAACTCAGATCAATGGTGAGTGCGCCCTCACTCTCTCTGTGTAGCATCTGAAGTTGCAGATATGAGACTTCTTGGATAAGTAAGCCCACCAATACCCACTCAAGGGTATAACTAATAACTACAGGGAGCCTCAAAAAAGTTTACAGTATATAAGATGAACATTGTGGTTGTAAATCTACACCTGGTACGGTCCCTGTACTCAAATAGCTTATCAGAGGTGAAGAGTTTGGTAGTTTGTTCGCCATCTGTCAAACTGGTATCAGAAATCTTCTGGGCGTTTTATCCGCCCCTCTTGAGAGGAACATGCTCTTTACCGTTTGTATGACACAGCTGATATGATTCGCTCTCACCAGAATATGACAGTGTCGTCAGAATAACCAGAGCTCAGCAGCAGTTCAGATATTTGACAGCTAACACCTTCTTCATTGTTTATTAAAGAACTTATAGCTGTTCAGAATTATCTGTCCTTATTATCAATCTGGGGAAAAAATAGCTAATGTTGACATCAACCACCCTATTTATACTTTCTTTTTTAACCTGCGTGTTTTAGATCCCCCATCTCCCCCAGTACCAGAATATGTATTCAAACCACCATCCAGGCCAGACTTTGGCACCATGGGCAGGACAATCAAGCTCCAGGCCAACTTCTTTGAGATGGAAATCCCCAGGCTGGAGATCTACCATTATGACATCGACATCAAGCCGGAGAAATGTCCCAGGAGGGTCAATCGGTAAGAACACGTGTACGCCTCACTCCAAGCATGTGGTGAATGTGTTTCTGGAATGTTCAGGTCATCGTAGTAACTTGTTTGATTTTGTTCTCAGGGAAATTGTGGAGCACATGGTCCAGCACTTTAAAACACAGATCTTTGGTGATCGGAAACCGGTGTATGACGGCAGGAAGAATCTCTACACCGCCATGCCCTTGCCCATCGGCAGAGACAAAGTATGTGCTCCGAAAATATCCGGCGTGAAAGACGCTCCGCCGGCGTCAGACGTCTTACGATATCTTGTGCTCCCTGTCCCTCACAGGTGGAGCTTGAGGTAACCATTCCCGGTGAGGGCAAAGACCGCAGCTTCAAAGTGGCGATCAAGTGGGTCTCGTGCGTCAGCCTGCAAGCTCTTCACGAGGCTCTGTCAGGGCGGCTCCCCAGCGTCCCCTTTGAGACCGTCCAAGCCTTGGATGTGGTCATGAGACACCTGCCCTCCATGAGGTGGGGTCCTAATCCTTGATTCATTTGTGAACCGTAGATTGTTGCGTCCATACGTCATGATCGGTGCCACGTGTTTTTATAATGGCGGTTGTGAAATGATTCTGAGGTGGGGGTTTTACGACCGTGACATATGGACCTCACATTTGGAAGAAACTCTTCCTCTGAAGTCTTTAAACCCGCTGCGAGGAGCAGCGACCGAAATTAATCTGAAACCATGACAAAGTCAAATCCAAACAAGGCGAATAAACAGAACATTGAATTAAAGTGTTGTGCAACTCGCTTTTCACATCTTTTCATCTCGGAGTGTTGAAGCGGCCAGCGAATCATTTTTATTGGTTTCACCACATTCTGAAAAACCAACTCTAAAAAGAATGAAAACTTGCATGAAATGGGTCATTTGTCATGCTATTTCTATGATTAGGAACTGTGACAACATCCAGTCCTGATCCTGATCTTTCTTTTTGTTTTTCTTAGCTACCCCTATGTTGTCGTTCAGGACAGCAAGGGTGTAACCCCAAAAAGCCCTCAATCCCCTGCGTTGTACAAGCAATCCCCCCCGATTGAACTCCTCAAATTAAATGTGACTCATTAATAATCTCAAACAGACCATAATGACTCCACCTAACTGTTTCTATGAAGTCGGCAGTCTGATCTAGGATCAGATCCCATAGTGACTCAACGATGAAGATAAATACAGTTAACTAGTTTTTCTGAGCTCAGGATTATAAAACCAGACAGATTTCCTCGTGTCGATTCATCTGAGCTAAATTCAGACACAATTGGACTGATAGTTGGAGTTCCAGATGAGAAACTATGTTTCGCCAAAAACAAAAGTGAACTTTTACAGTAAAACGTGTCGGTAAAAGTCACCTGCCTCGAGGCGGTTTATATGAGGTACATTTGGACTAAATTGGACCTGCAGTTTAGGGTGTTATGTGTCATTGGATCATACTTACGGCGCTGAGTGAGGTTTCACAAACCACATTCCTTTCTCACAGGTACACACCCGTGGGCCGCTCGTTTTTCACTCCCTCGGAGGGATGTTCCAACCCCCTCGGTGGTGGGAGAGAAGTGTGGTTCGGCTTCCACCAGTCCGTCAGACCGTCGCTCTGGAAGATGATGCTCAACATCGACGGTAACCAACGGCGCCGGTTGTGTTCAAGTTGTTATGCAAATTTAAGTCTGCTCTGCGAGTCTCATCTCTCTCTGTGCGCCCATTTTTTCTTTTACAGTTTCCGCCACTGCGTTCTACAAAGCCCAGCCTGTCATTGAGTTCATGTGTGAGGTGTTGGATTTTAAAAGCATCGAAGAACAACAGAAGCCCTTGACCGACTCGCAGCGAGTGAAATTCACAAAGGAAATAAAAGGTACGACTATCTCAAAAACTTTTTATTTCCGGTGCAACATATTTATAATCGATGGAAATGTTAATAATTGATCTGATTCTACTACATTTATAGCTAATAAAATCATTACAGCTGATTAAGAATGTATCGTTGGCACAGGGCATCCTTCGGTCTATTTTAAGTTATTTTCCATGTCATTTAAGGATTTATTAGCCGTCAATCTGAAAACACTATCATTCAAAAGGAGATTATTATACGTCAGATTAAGAACTGGATTGATTTTGGGAAAGTTCAGTTGCATGTTTACGCCACCAGGGGAGCTTTATCTTCAAAGTCACAGTTTTGGGGCTATGATGTCTCAGCTGCTGGTCCAATTTAGTCCAGATTTGGTTCGTATGAATTGACTGAAGGACATCTCTCTTCTGTACGTCACTTTTTTCTCACTAGGGGAACTGTTTCCTTTTTCCAAAAACACTGTTTTTCAGATATAACTTCTTAACCGTGGCATCGTTGAGGACCGCCTGAGTTCATTAATGCTTCTCATTTCATTTGAGACGTTCAATCAGGGGGATGGATTGTATAACGCAGGGGATTGGGGGCCTATCAGGGATAAACCCTCGCTGTCGGGGGTGAAGGCGTAGGACTAGTTCATCTTAGTTTGCTTTTTTTCTTCTTCTTGATTCTTCAATCCAGGCTTGAAGGTGGAGATAACCCACTGTGGGCAGATGAAGAGGAAGTACAGAGTTTGCAACGTAACCAGAAGACCAGCCAGCCACCAAACGTAAGAAAACCCTTCGATCCCGTCTTCACTCATGTCGTGTCCTTGTCGGTCGGACACCTGCTGACACGTATAATCTGTCGTGACACAAAGTGTCTGACGAGCCAGAACTCATGCAGGTTTCTGCCCCTCACTGTTGTGGCGTGTCGTTGTCCCTCAGGTTCCCCCTGCAGCAGGAGAACGGCCAAACTATTGAATGCACAGTAGCACAGTACTTCAAAGACAAGTACAAGCTGATCCTGAGATACCCCCACCTCCCATGTCTACAGGTGGGACAGGAGCAGAAGCACACCTACCTTCCTCTAGAGGTAAGCGTCGCCGAGTTTGCCTGCATGTTGCTTCTTTGAAAATATTAATACCTAAAGGATTTTCTGGCAAATCTCACATAATGTCACGTCTGCCCCCTACAGGTCTGCAACATAGTGGCGGGACAGCGCTGCATCAAAAAGCTGACCGACAATCAGACCTCCACCATGATCCGTGCCACAGCCCGATCGGCACCGGACCGCCAGGACGAGATCAGTAAGCTGGTGAGTCGGCGTGAGAGACGTATAACCCGGATGGGCCGCAAATGTTAGTTCTAGTTCATGGAAAGGCTGAAAGACTTAAATGCTATTCAGATGGTTAATGTTAGCGGTCTGTGTCCATGTGTATATGTCGGGATTCTTCAGGAATGAAACGGATTAAAAGTCTGATTGCTTCCTGCTGCAGTCGGGCCAAAGCAGCTAATGTTGTTAAAACAAACTAAACAATAACGTCTGAAGCTGCTTTCTCACGTATGACTAGCAACAACAGAGGAGTTTGGAACAGGAACACACGCCACACCCAACCGCTTTGTTTTCGTTTTGATGTCCACTTCCAGGTTGAAGCTGCACCAAAGAGTCCATCAGTAAACGAGAGGAGAAGGTTTTATTAGTTGAATCGAATGAAAAGAGGCTGGTGCTGAAACTGTTGTTGGTTGATAATGTGTTAGCAGTCAGGGGCTGTGTGACCTATTTTCTTCACTCGTTTTAAAAAAAGAAGAGAATAGAAGATCGGCTCTAGTTGGCTGCTGAGAGGAGATAAGAATACAGCGTCTGCGCCCACTGCCAAGTTTTCTGCTTCAGACAGAGGACAGCAGCGGGGGCCGCCGCGGTGGGCCGCTGGAGAAGAGGTTTGATCGTGATGATCATCGTTCACACTTTGTTCAGTCGTTGCAGGGAAAAAAATACAAGTGCTCTTTAATTGAATTTCTCGACAGAATTGAAAGTCTGATTTGCTTCGAGCGCCGTTGACGCTTGTTTGATCAGCGATAGGCTGACTGAGCTGGTCACTGAAGGCTCATGACTCGTGTTTGGAATACGACTCAGCAGAACTGGTTTTTCCCGCTTTTACGCAGCGAAATATTGAAATCTTCACATTTAATCCAACCCTTCCCTGCATTCTTGTTTGTTTGTTTTGTAACAGATGAGAAGTGCCAACTTCAACACTGACCCTTACGTTCGTGAATTCGGAGTGATGGTGAGGGACGAGATGACGGAAGTGAACGGCCGGGTCCTGCAGGCGCCTTCCATCCTCTACGGAGGCAGAGTACGTTGTCTGCCGCGCGACGTTGCATCATAACTCGGAGTCATTTAAAACTACCTGGCAATTAATGAAGCTGCTGTTCCTTCACCGTTTCTTCAGAACAAAGCAATAGCCACGCCGATCCAGGGAGTGTGGGACATGAGGAACAAGCAGTTCCACACCGGCATTGAAATCAAAGTGTGGGCCATCGCCTGCTTCGCGCCACAGAGGCAGTGCACTGAACTCCTGCTGAAGTAAGTCAGTTGCTCGGACACGTGGGGGTCTGTGTGATCTTTGAGGGCGGGCGGCTCTTAGTTCTGGGACTAGTGGTGAAAAGTTGCATGAAACGCCACAAAGAGGACCGAACCACTGAGCCCGTGTTTATCCAGCTATCGGGAGGCCGTGGTAGAGATGGAGGGCCTCCTTTTAAAGCTAAAGAGTGAATCCTCCTCAACGCGTCCCTCATCTGTTTCAGAGCCTTCACAGACCAGCTGAGGAAGATCTCCCGGGACGCCGGGATGCCCATCCAGGGTCAGCCTTGCTTCTGTAAATACGCCCAGGGAGCAGACAGCGTGGAGCCCATGTTCAGACACCTCAAGTACACCTACCAGGGTCTCCAACTGGTGGTGGTCATCCTACCGGGGAAGACGCCCGTCTATGGTGAGAAATCCACCCGCCGCGTCTGTTCAGTGTCATTTCAGTGTGAGAGGAATGATTTATATTCATTTACTGATTGAATCTGTGCGTCTGCGTGAAGCCAAATGTGAATAACATGTGACTCCAATGATGATGTCACTGCAGCCGGCTGATGGGATTGGACTGTCTGTGGAGTTGAGACAGGCTTGTCTGTCAAATTGACACGCTGAATGTCAAGACGTTCATTCTGTTCACTCCCCGACTCATTCTGTTGTTTCAATGTTAATATCCCCGTCATATTCTAAGATGACAACCACATCAGAGGATTTACTCTTTATATTTGTAGTAAACATCACATCAGAGCCCCACAGTCTTATAAACATCTCTAAAAAGGGTGCAAAAATACCTTTGTTGTCTTTTCCCATGATCTGTAATTCAGATCATTCATTACAATCAAACCTTTTACCGAATTCTCAGAATAAGAAAACGCTTTACATTGTTAACACAAACCTAACTTTTCTCTCTAAAACACATTTTCACATCTTAAACACGTGTTTTCCTCCCGATCGCGTTTAACCGTTCTTCTGCCGCGTGCTGCAGCTGAGGTGAAACGTGTCGGTGACACAGTGCTCGGCATGGCCACGCAGTGTGTGCAGGTGAAGAATGTGCAGAAGACCACACCTCAGACCCTCTCCAACCTCTGTCTGAAGATCAACGTCAAGCTGGGCGGAGTCAACAACATCCTGCTCCCGCAGGGCAGGTCCGTGACAAAAGCCTCCAGAAAACACTTTACCCAGTCTTTGTGTTTTTCTACGCGATCCGGACTGCAATGTATTTCCCTCTCGCTCATGTAACCCGTGTCGTCTCCACAGGCCGTTGGTGTTCCAGCAGCCGGTGATCTTCCTCGGTGCAGATGTGACGCATCCTCCTGCAGGAGACGGGAAAAAGCCTTCCATCGCTGCTGTGAGTAACCCCCTACGACAGAGCGTACCTGCCCCGCGGCTCGGAAGTTATTCAGATTTTATGGTTGCTGTCAGGTCCATTATATCTACACAAAGTCCCGATAATGTGGAATCTTCATCGTCGTCATCGTCATTTCTGCAGCAGATCCTCCGTGTCGTTGCGATAACTCACAAAACAGTTTTTCGACCATTCATTGGTCGGATTAAGTCCAAATGTAGCCCATATGAACCACATCAAAGAGATATGTATTTGTTATATTTGACTATAACTCTTAATGTTTCAATGGTGAGGGGTGTTTTAGTTTTTTTGGGATTTCTGTTTTTTTCTTCTTCTTTTTGAAGAAGACAGTTTTTTGACCATAACTTCCCAATTGTGACTTAATTTATCTCCTATGAATCGAGCCAAGAAAATCTGCCTTTTTTTATTCCTGAGCTCCGAAAAACTAGTTTAACTGTATTTATCTTCATCATTGAGTCAATATGGGATCTGATCCTAGAACAGACTGATGACATCATAGAAACAGTCAGGTGGAGTCACTGTGGACTGTTTGAGATTATTAGTGAGACTTAGTTCCTGGGACGACAGCGCAGGAATTGTTGTTGACAAAAACCCACTTTATGCCGTTAACCTCATAGAAAACTTCACTAATACTATATATATATATATATATATGTATATATATATATAAAATTTACTGCCAGTTGGTGATAAGACGCCTCAAATCCAATTTAATGAACTATTCTATTGTATGTACATACTTACAAAGCAGAATTTTCCCTAGAGGCGGTGTGAGTTTCTAAAGATGGGATTGTTCCCGTGCCTCTTACAGGAAAACACTCCTTCCAGCGGTTGGAACACAAATGTCTGACTTTCTTTGTCCCCCGTTTCTTTTCCAACCTTTACCACGTGGTCATATGTCGTGTCATCAGGTCGTTGGGAGCATGGACGCTCATCCCAGCAGATACTGCGCCACGGTGCGGGTGCAGCAGCACCGCCAGGACATCATCCAGGACCTGGCCACCATGGTGAGGGAGCTGCTCATCCAGTTCTACAAGTCCACCCGCTTCAAACCCACCAGGATCATTTACTACCGCGATGGCATCTCAGAGGGCCAGTTCAATCAGGTGAGGCACCAACATTCATGTGTGGCTGTATATTTTCTTTGACCTGTTCATCTAAAATATCTCTGGACACGAATGCGTGCAGGTCCTTCAGCACGAGCTGCTGGCGATCCGCGAGGCCTGCATAAAGCTGGAGAAGGACTACCAGCCCGGTATCACCTTCGTGGTGGTGCAGAAGAGACACCACACCAGGCTGTTCTGCATGGACAGAAATGAGAGGGTCAGTGTTCGCCGCGGACATCAGCGGTTGAGTTTAAGGTCCAGGCGTTTAAGTTGACCGTATTGAGAGAAATCATTTTTGTGATTCTGCAGGTTGGAAAGAGTGGAAACATTCCTGCTGGCACCACAGTGGACACCAAAATCACTCACCCATCAGAATTTGACTTCTACCTTTGCAGCCATGCTGGCATTCAGGTAAGAACTGAACGACCATCAGAGGTCATTTATGTTGTTTATGATGTGTGTGGGAGCAGCGTGGCGGCGCTGAGGTGTAAAGTAGGAGTGACAAAGTGGGACTGCTTCAGGGATCGTTTTTGAGCCCCTTCTTGTTTGCTATGGGGGCTGACAGAGGAAGTCAGAATGGTGAAATTGTGATCTGTAGTGGGAGCAGGTGGAGGAGAACCCGGACTGGTGGAGTGAAGAGGACTGAAAGTTGTTCACTGTAAGACAGGACATGGAGCAGAGATGGTGAAGGTGCAGGAGTGTTCAGTCTGCTCTGTGAAATGGCAAGTGTGGAAAGGAGGTGAAGATGTTCTCTGGGAGTGAGGAGGAAGGACAGGATTAGAAAGGAGACATCAGAGGGACAGTCCAGGTTAGACGTCCTGGAGACAAAGTCAGAGAGGACGGATTGAGATGGTTCTGACCCGTGAAGAAGAAGAGCAGGGATAGTGGATCTACTGGTAGAATGATGCTGGAGAAGGAGCTGCAGGCAGGAGGAGACCAAAGAGGAGGTTTCTGGATATGGTGAGAGAGGACATGCAGTTGGTCGGTGTGACAGAGGAAGATGCAGAGAACAGGAGGAGATGGAAACATTTGTTGTCTGTGTTTGATGTTCGATTGGATAAAAGGTAGAAGAGGCGTGTTAAACGTCTGTCGTCCTTCGTCGCTGCTCTCAGGGTACCAGCAGACCGTCTCACTATCATGTGCTGTGGGACGACAACCACTTCTCCTCGGATGAACTCCAGGTGCTCACCTACCAGTTATGCCACACCTACGTGCGCTGCACGCGCTCAGTCTCCATCCCAGCACCAGCTTACTACGCTCATTTGGTGGCTTTCCGGGCCCGCTATCACCTGGTGGACAAAGAGCACGACAGGTAAGGGTCTCTTCTTTTGAACAGCTGTGTGAACATTTACTCTGTACTTAATAACTCTAGAATTCAAAGACGTGTTTGTAAAATCCTATGAACTCGTTTCCGTTTCAGCGCCGAGGGCAGTCATACATCGGGCCAGAGTAACGGGCGTGACCAGCAGGCCCTGGCCAAAGCCGTTCAGATCCACCAGGACACCCTGCGGACCATGTACTTTGCCTGAGAGCACCGGGCCCCAGGTCGGGGCGGGTGAGCCCCCACTGATGAAATGCACTACCCACCGCCGCCTGGCGGTCAGCTGTAGATAGCGTCACAGTGGTTTCACATTGTGATCTCCTAACCGAACAGAACCGTCAGTCACTCAGATGTCTACAATTGTACTTCAACCCCCGACCCACCAAAACCAAGCCAGCTGTTAGACTGTAAGAGGCTAAAGAATCCCTCGGGGGCGGGCCTCGGCCCGGAAGGGGTTTCATGTACGTGTTGTGTGTTAGTGTGTGTTCGTATTTGTCGTAAGGAAAGACGTTGCAAAATTATCGAAAGGAAAAAGTTTGTACACTGATAAATGAAATCTACCATTTGTAAACAAGCGGTCGGTAACTTTGTACGTGGGGGGGGTACAGAGGAGGAGGTACCCTCGTCCTCCTCCTCCTCCTCCTATAGTTCCTTCAGCCTCTTGGTGCTTGACTGGAGAAGGACCAAATTCATGAATTCACTTTTTTTCTATGCCTGAAGACTTACTCCTCTGACAAAAAATAATATATATATTATCAGCCAATCAAAGCAGAGTGCACTGAAAAAGACAAAAGAAAAAAAAAGGGTACTTAAATCAGGACGTAAGTACTTAATGTATCGAGGGTAGCGTTTTAATTTTTCCACATAGGGAACTATGTGACAAAGTGCCACGAGAGACCACGTTTTTTGTGGCGTGCATTGTGGCGCCGGCGTCCGCCAGGTTTCAGTCCCTGTCCTCGGCAGACACCCCTGACCGCTTAATGCCAAATCTGCATCTTATCTTTATTCACACGACGGCGTTCAAGCAGAGCTGGAAAGAACAGAACAGAAATGAAATCCCCCTGCCTCTCTTTGTCCGTTTGAGCTGAAAGAGTCGCACCAGTGACCCGATTCCCATCCTGGGAGGCGGCGCTTCGGGACCGGTTCCCAAAAGGGACACTTTTGGGATTTAGTCCGAGTCGTGTCGAAAGAGAAAAATACTCAGCATAGAGGGGCACTTGATGAAATCCCTCTCCCCCCACCCCCTCCACCCCCAACCCCCACCTTCAGGAGTCATAGTCTCATTCAATCGGTGGTTTTTGTAGCGGACTCACGCCGTCTCCTTCAACGTTCACACAAACTCCTTCCATTTCTCCCGTTACGCGAATCCACCCCGCTGCAGACGGACGGCGTCTCCTGTGGCGTCGGTTGTTGGGAGCGGGATGTTCAGATATCCGGGCGTTCGGTACGGCAGAGTGAAAGTTTGAGTTGATGACAAAAAAAATTCCCTTAGAAGAAAAGAGAGAGAGAGAGAGAGAGAGAGAATCTATTTGCTCCAGGAACTGGAAGCAGCGGTCGCACAAAATCTCCTGTTTTTATGCAAGAAAAAAAAAAAGGAGGGTCAAAAAAGACTTTTTGTGAGTCTTTCTACGATGTAATAATGTTGGTAAATAAGGTATATTTTGAATAAGCTTGAAAATATTGTAGGTTTTTTTTTTCTTCCTCCTCCACCTTAATTTTTAAATTCTTTTTTTTATTTTTACGACCGGCCCTGGTGAAGTCTAAATTAACGCTGTCGGGTTTGTATGCAGAAAAAGTGCAAATGTCCTCTTGCCTTCTAAGACTGTTACGGTCTTACCGCTCATTCTAGACATTTCCTAAGATCCCAACTAAGATTTTACCGGCGAAGGTTCCCGCGGTTCTGTTCGGAGGCGAGGCGACGTATTCTAACTATGCATCCGTTTTAACCGGGAGATTTAGGCGCGGGTATCTCACATGAATTATTGGGGGGAGGGGGGGGTGATTTCTAGAGGTAGACGATCAGGGCTTTTTATTTTATATGTTTTCTTACTGTTATTTTTAAGCATGTTGTATTTACACTAGTGTCGTTAGCTTTTTAGCATCTTCACGCCTTTTTTGTTTTCTACCCCGTTCAAACGGGGATGAGGTATTTATGTGGACGTTTGTAACTGAGTAGGGTTCATAGTCTGACACCTAGGTGTATCCTTTTTTTTTTAAATTTAACACGCACACCATCTTTTCTTATAGCCAAAACAAGATTACAAACTTCTTTTTTTTTTCGTGATTACTATTCAAACAAAGAAAAACAAAACAAAAAAACAAACAAGAAAAAAAAAATGGAACCCAACAGAAGCACAAGTAGGTCGTCCTGATTCTAGGTGCTCGGAGTTTTCACTGTAAAACCACCTCCATTCCTCACTGGACCGGTCAACAGGGCTTTTTACGTGTATCTTTAAAAGAGACGCCTCGTCATCCGGAGGGTCTCGCCGCTCTCTCTCTCCTCTCCTCCCCCCCACCACCCCTCCCCCTCCCACTTCTTACCTGTAAAGCAACTAGAAAATCCGACTGACTGTGTTTGCGGGGCATTCTGAAAACCAGAAACAAAAACCACGTACTTGATATTTACTGTTATGATGTCAATATTGTTCTTATCGGTGCTGGTCTCACACAAGATGTACATTTGGATGCACTTTTTCATAACGGAGCGTTGGTGCGACCTCTCTTCAAGACGCCTCCCTCCTCCTCCTCCTCCTCCACCCCCAAGCGGGAGGCTCGGCCATGTTTGCGCGACACTGGCGTAATTGCGTGGAAATGGCCGCGTGTTCTACCTCCTGTTACCTGTTTAAGAGTTATGGTAACATCACACCGCTGGCCATTTCTGCATAATTACCCCCCCACCCCCACCCCCACCCCCTCCCGACATGTTTCGGACTGGCGTTGTTTCGAGTCTCGCTTTGACGCGTAGAGGTTTGCATGACGGCGAATGCGCTTTTCTCAGTTAATGTAGTCGTGTGATTTTCTTTTATTATTATTATTATTATTATTTTTCCCGTAGTGTTTTTCTCAAACTGAACAGTGTGTGTGTGTGTTTGTGTGTGTGTGTGTTTGTGTGTGTGTGTGTGTGTGTTAGTGTTGTTGTTTTTGTTTACGTGTTGTTGTTTTTTTGTGAGTGTTGAGCTGTACGACCAAATGTTTGACGTGTGCTTTGTTATTAACACGCAGCTTACACCCCCTCACCCCTCACCCCTCACCCCCTCCTTTCTTTTTCCGTTGTATTTCTATGCACCAGTGGAATTGCGTACTTGTTTTTGGGACATCTTTATTCATATTCCCACCCCCCCACCCACCCACCTTTACTCGCGTCAGTTATGATCACAGCCTGTCCTCGGATTAAGAGACGCAGTAAATTTGACCCCCCCACCCCCACTCCACCCACCCCCAGATGTAATAATCTCGACCACATCCTGTCACACTGTGATCATATGTGATCGCTGCGGTTGGGTGTGTGTGTGTTTGCGTATCGAGTAAGAGGGAATCACACTAGTGTTCTGAACAGGTGTGTGTTGAAATTGTAGTTTTTGTTTGTGCTTTTTTTTTATTTTGCGTCTTTTTACGTTTTCCGGCACCTTTAAACGGCAGATTGCAGCGGCATTGCTCCTCCTGGAGACACACACACACACTCACACACACACACACACACACACACGTTTGACAATGTATTTGCACTAAAACTAGAGTGGGTTTTTGTAGCTGCGGCGGCGTTCAAAGTCTTCATCGGGTGTCAGAATGGCCGGTTTTTGTTTGTTTTAAAAATGTTATTCAGAGAATGAGACCTGTGTGGCTTTTTCAAACTACAACGAGTCACGAGAGCGGATGCTACGCTAACCAGCTAGCGCTCCGAGTGTCTCCTTTCAGAAATGTGCTCATGCCTTTTTTGACTGAAACTGACTGAAAGAGCCGATGAGCCGCAAACTGTAAGACGTCCGGAGCGATCCGGATGCCATGGTGCTAAAGCGAGGCGGAGATGTGCCGCGAGGTTCGACGCGGCCGCCGCCGCGGCGCGTGCGGAGAATGAATAACACTTAAAAAGCGAGGATGGAAACCACAACAGACCGCGCGTGTCGGGATTCACGAGAGGCTTTTCTGTTCAGCGCGGAAATAAAATATGACTAGCCAAGTCGAGAAAGTGCTGGAAACAGCAACGGCACCTTTTTTTCTTTTTTAAATGTTAACTGGTGCTTCGTAAGTGTCTGAGAAAAAAAACTAAAATTTAAAAAAAAAAAAAAAAAAAAACCTCCCTCATTGGATGTTTCTGTACCTTTTTTTTTTTTTTTTTTTTTTGAGAGAATGAGATTCTAGAAAGCGGAGCGGCAGATCATGAGCTAATAGTTCAGTTTATTTTGTATTTGATTTTATTCTCTTTTCCAAGTAAACGTTTGAATAAAGCGCTAAGAGACTGAGATGTTTAAGGAAACGGAAGAGAGATTCCCGACGTAGTGATTTATCCTCTGTTCCTCCAGAACCATCTACAATCTAGCTCCAAATAACAATGAAGGTTCTCAGAACCTGTCTGGGTCGTGACATTGTCCCGAAAATACATCCAGAACATTTATACTCCTTGTGTCGAGCCTTTTTTTTTTTTTTTTTTTTTTTTTTTTTTTTTGATCCTTCCTCCATTTTCTCCTTCTTTAGAACAGTATTACGTTTTCTGGCTTTGGTCCATATTTTCACTGAGATGCCCACACAGCCTTTTTAATATCTCACTCTAGTTGTCGGCCGTCGTCGTTTTCACACTGGTCCTCATCTGTCCTCTGGTGAGGCGCCGCCTGTACATGTGATGGTTGTTTCTGTTGTAGTTTTAGCTGGAAGCTTCTTTTTTTTCTTTTTTCTTTTGGGGCTTCTCAGTCTGATATTCCTGATTTCTATCTGAAACATCCTCTCTCATCCCCCCCTCCCCTCACCCCCATCCCTCCAAAAAGCTCTTGAGCACAAAGTCACTGGGAATGCAGACAAGCTAAGAAGAAGCCACGGTTTTAGTTAACGTCGCTTTTGTCCTTCAATTATTACTTTTTTTAATGAGTGATTATCTCGCTACGAATACTGGCTTCAGCAAACCGGGTTCTATTCACGGAGAAACCTTTCACAGTCAAGCCAATGCCCCCCCCACCCCCCGGTTCCTCTGCTGTGGTCGAGGCCCACCGGTTAGCCTGAAGCTGGGTTCAGATCTTTAACAGGATACTGACTGATGTCAGCGTTTTTTTTACGCCTCATGTCCGAAGTGTCCTCACATCAGCTGTTTATTTTCTCTCTTTTTAAATCATGTCCACTGGAAGCGTTTACAAAGTGTCTCCAACTCATTTATAGTGGCGGGTTGAATAAGTTTGCTTCGGACTGTTTGCGGGCTTGAGGTCCATTCACGAATGAATCTCGAGCTCGATTTGTAAGATCAGGCCTGGTGGGAGATTTGGGCCCAGTTGTCCTGAGCCGCTACCAAGTTTTCACCAAACCAAACCAGAACCATCCAACTGATCCGCAGTCGCGTTCATTCGCGAGTCCAAAGTGTTTGTGGTCCTCAGAACGACTCGGCGTTTTATTTGTACCAACTCGTAAAGAACTACCTCAGAGCGGAGTCGGGAGCTAACTAGCGTTAGCTCTAATTAATAATGAATGGTATCCGTGTGAAACTGAATAGTTGTGACCAAACCAATAAGCCAGTCAATCATTTCTCTGTCATACGTGCAGAACCGCCTGGTCCTGTTGGAGGCGTGAGAAGGTTCCGCTTTAGGGGACCAAACTTCTTTCTTTTATTTTTTTCCCAGCTTCGTAATTCCAGAAAGCGGGTTTAGTGGAAACTCTGGGTTTGTCAAACCTGAGGCGAGGGAAACTCCAGGAAGCTAGCTAAGTTAAGCTGAGTCGGTTACCATGGCGACATACTCTTTGAAGCTAACCTGCTCGCCGGAAGGTTTCTCTTCAACAAAAGCCTGAGTTTGTTCCTGACTCCTCCCCCTTCTGAGTTCGGTATCATTCCACCACCAAGACATTCAGAGGAAATGCAGTAAAACTAGTCGATATATTTTTATCTCCTCTGCAGCATTTTTATTTTCTCCAAATATCTGTTGGTGAGCCGTTTTAAACTTCCTGCTCAGACGGCGTGACATCTGGCGACTTAAGCGTCTCGGTGGTTGCCATGGTGACTCACCGTATCTGAGCTCCATTGATGATGGCTGATGATCATCCTCCTGCACCATTTTTAAATCAGACCCAACAAACTCAAGAGTAGGTTGAACCCAGATGTCAGGATTAAACCTGAACCTGCTTTCTGGAATAAAACCCCCCCGGCACTCGTTCGTTTGGTGACATCATCACCAGGAGCCGACATGACAGTGGGCTCACATCCCATTCTAGTTCTGCTGGTGCTGAGGAGTGTTTGTTTTTTTTCACGGTCATGTACGAGTCGTGTACGTGCAGCAATAACGGCGCTGAGGATCATGGGTGATTTTTCTTTCTGTCAGTTCGTGGGTCGGATCAGTACTTCGCCTCCATAGTCAGAACCAGTTTTTCACTTTTTCCTCTCCTGAATGTTGAACAGGAAGGTTCCATGCTGGGATCAAAGGCCTCGGCTTCTCTGCCGCCACAAACCCAGTACTGCAATAATATTGTCGGGGTCTCCGTTCATTTCTGCTCCTCATCCTCATCCTCATCCAGACCCGATTACCCACCCGGTACACGCCAAGCTTTTTTTTTGCATGTGACCATCAACAAAGGGAAAACGCACATCGAGCAAACTTAATCTCATCAGAGCATTCAACAAAGGCAAAACAAGAGGTGGCGGTTAGCGGATCCAGCCAGAACCAGAAACAAACGTGTCATCGGGTTTGAGTCATTTCAACGTAAAAAAAACGTTTTTTTTTGTTTTTTTAAATGAAATCTTGCTGCGTCACAAACATTTTTTTTTATTTTTATTTTATGATCATGAAACCTTGCGTACAGATGCTGCATACAACGATCAGTATTTGTGTTTTTTGCACTTTCAAAGCGGTCTCGCAAAAAAATAAGATGAAAATAAAACACGGCCCGCTTGAGGCGGGGGGCGGAGATTTCAAGGAAAAGAGGGGGGGGCGTAAAAAAGGAAAGAAAAGATGAAAAGAAAAAAAAAAGAACTGACGAGGTATTTTATGCTATCAATAGGAATTTTAAGGAATAGTATGACGAGCTTTTCTAAACAAAAAATAAAATAAACACAAGGTTATATATCTATATATTTTCATGAAGTACCTCATAAGCCTGATATATGCTGCATTGACTTTTTATTTTTCTCTAGTGTACTTCATATATTGTCCAATACACATTTTTTTCCCCCATTCTCGGGAGGTTTGAATGTCACTGGAGGCTGTGCGCCCACCAGAACCAGTACATTGGGTCCCAGCAGACGTCAGCGCCGCGTGGCCAAAAATTATAACTATCCTTTTTTTTTAAACGCGTTTATACACACAAAGTTCATCAGATGACAATTTACCACCTCATAATTCTTGTTTTATTCTTGTTTATGTGTGTGTGTGTGTGTGTGTGTGTGCGCATATTCTGTGTTTGTCTCGCCAAAAATTCAAAAGAGTTGACGTGCGCCGAAGGGGCCCGCGAGGTTCTGCGGTGTAACACAGCTGTTGACTCAGGTATCGTCGTGAAAAGGGCTGTATCTGCTTCCTGTGTCCCCCCCACCCCCGCCGCCCCCTTCACCTGTGCACCTGTGCACCTTTGTCTTAAATAGTCCCAGACGTGACGGTTTGGATCCTATTTGGCCTTAAAAGCTCAAGAAGACGATGCACTACAGTTTCAATCAGCTCGACCCACTTCCTGTTATCTACCTCCTCTGAATGTAGGGGCTGTCCTGGAATTGTAGGTGACTGCAAAACAACACCACCCCCTCCCAAAACAACAACAATAACAAACAAATAAAACAAACAGACAATCATCTGTAGGCGGTTAAAAGAAAAAAAGATGTATTCCTAATCCACCCTCGTCCCAGGACACTCCATGTCTGTCTTTTGTTTTTTGCTTTTTGCTCTTCCTGTCAGCCATTTTCAAAATGTTTCCTTTCATTACAAGCCATGATGGAGAAGCAAAGTGACCAAAGTCTCTCTGAAAGGCAGCCGCCCCGCACAGCCGCGTGTTTTCAAACCTCCCTTCATCCCTGTCCTTTTGACATCAGTCGCTCTTTTATCTCCTCCCCTTATTTAAAACCATGACATGCCAAAACTGAGTTTGCTGTCATTCCTTTTTCTTTTTTTAACGGCGAGGTTCTCTTTATGTATTTTATTTTTGTTTCACGTCAACTGCTAAACTCCTCCTCCTCCTCCTCCTCTTCGTTGTTGTTAATTTTTTCTCGTTGTAAAGGTGTAAGCTTTGATTTTTTCTATTTTACATTTCCTTATTTTGTTAACAAGTATGCTTACAGGACATAAAATATGCTGTAAACCCCATTAGGATCATAATGTGAATATGTATCACTTATCAGTAATATAGTTCACTCTTTGGCTTGACTGTAAAGTTGCGTTAATAAAAATGTATAAAATGATTTTCGGCTGCGTGGACTTTTTTTCGGTTTGATTTATAGATCATTTAAATCGGTGTTTCATTCAGAATTATTATATTCTTTAAAAAACGAGTTAAATGTGATGGTGAACAGGTACTTCCTGTTTGACTGGGGTATAAATATGAGGTGACACAGGCCTGATTCTCTCTGAGGTTCTTCACCATGATGAAGACCAGAGAACACAGCAAT